>JANHGC010001181.1:4412-22504 GCA_027560395.1 Boaedon fuliginosus
GTGTGTGTGTGTGTGTGTGTGTGTGTGTGTGTGTGTGTGTGTGAGAGTGAGAGAGAGAGAGAGAGAGAGAGAGAGAGAGAGAGAGAGAGAGAGAGAAAGAGAAAGAGAAAGAGAGATTGATTTAGAATTAACAGAATTCAGCCTATAAATATACAGTATGTAAAATTCCTCTCTAAAATTCACTACAGCAATACCAAATATTTTAATGACTTCTTAGTTTTATATTTTTCTATGTAAAAGTGTAAAGGCCATACTGAAGATCCCTAGGAATATATAAAAAGTGTATTTGTAATTTAAGTGTTCATCCATAAAATTAATGTACGGCTTTATCAGAGCTTATTCCCTCCAGCCAACTGTTATTAACTATCATTAATAGTACCCTTTATAGGGGACAAGTATTACTCAGTGACAAATTACCTCATTTACAAGAGTCTCCAGAAGTTTTTTCAACTATAAAATACACAAATTCTACCAATTACTCATCTTGGTCTTATAACACCTTCATGATGCACAACATAAAATTGTTCTCCACCCCCAAATTGTTTTATTCAGCAAAGCCATAGTAAGATGGGCGGGGGGGAATGTGAAATGTGGCTGCTGAAAATATTCAGCCACAACAGATCAGAATCAGATGCTTAACGGTCTATAATAGCTCAAGTATACCCATTGCAACAAAAGCATGGCACTGCCAAGATCATGAACAAGCAGCCTTCTCTTCACTCTAAGGCACGGGTGTCAAACTCGATAACGTCACGTCATGTATCGTGATGTATTGTGACTTTTTTGCCTTTGGGGAGCTGGGGTAGGCATGGCCTGCATGTGATCAATCCACCTCGTGGGCCACCAGTTTGACAGGCCTGCTCTAAAGCTATAAAAAATGGATTGTTTCCAAGCTCCTCCCTCTCAAAATTGGGAGAAAAGATGGGCAGTTGTTTTGCAAGTAGAGCCTAAGAGTTGTGGTCAAGCAAGCCAAATGAAAGGCCTTGTTGGATTCCCTTTATTAAAAATAGAAAAGTGTCCCATGAATCATTGGAATACAAGAATATGTTTTCCATATTTGACATTCTCTGGGGGGAAATGAAGCATGGAGCATGACCAACTAAAGATGTCCTGATCATATATACTGCTTCCCCAACTTTTATTTCAAAAGAACAAGTAGAGGGTTTAACAGATTTAACAGATTAACAGAGTTGGAAGGGATCTTGTAGATCTGTGATGGCGAACCTATGGCACATGTGCCAGAGGTGGCATGTAGAGCCCTCTCTGTGGGCACGCGAGCTGTCACCCCAGCTCAGCTCCACCACACATGCATGCGAGCCTCCTGCCAGCCAGCTGGTCTTCAGATCTCTGCCATGCATGCATGGGGCGTGCATGTGTGGGGGCAGCACGCATGGGTGGGGATGCATGTGCATGGGCATATGCAGAGGTGGGTACATGTATGGGGGACATGCACACATTGCATTTTGGGAATGTGCGTGCACACACATGCTTTGGGCACTCGATGCTGAAAAGGTTAGCCATCACTGTTGTAGGTCATCTAGTCCAACCCCCTGCCCAAGCAGGAAACCCTACACCATTTCTGACAAATGGCAGTCCAATCTCTTCTTGAAAGTCTCAAGTGATGAAGCTCCCACAACTTCCGAAGGCAAGTGTTCCATTGGTTGGTTGTTCTCACTGTCAGAAAATTTCTCTTTATTTCCAGGTTAAATCTCTCCTTGTTCAGTTTCCATCCATTGTTTCTTGTCTGGCCTACAGGTGCTTTGGAAAATAGCTTGACCCCTTCCTCTCTGTGGCAGCCCTTCAAATATTGGAACACTGCTAACATGTCTCCCCTGGTCCTTCTCTTTACTACACTAGCCAAGCCCAGTTCCTGTAACCGTTCATCGTATGTTTTAGCCTCCAGTCCCCTAATCACCTAGGTTGGTCTTCTTTGCACTTTTTCTAGAGCCTCAACATCTTTTTTATAGTGAGCTGTCCTTTAGCACATATTTCCCCATAACCATTTTTATATATTTTTTTGGCAATAGAACTCAATAATTTGCACTCCCTGTTCCATCCATTGCCTGAGTTCATTCCTCAAAGCACTGAGGGAAAGATAATTGAGTAGAGAAAAGAATTGTGGCTGAGATTTTAGATGTCTTCATATTTGAATTTAACTGAAGAATAGCCTATTTGAGATCTCAATATATCAAACTAACATAGAAAAATTCTGAAATATGACTTAGGCCTTTCCATAACTTGTTAATCTTTTGAGTGCCAAACTGGAAAAATAGTTTTTGGTTAAATTGCTAGCCAGCAGTATCTTATACTTGATTTACCATGGGTTCAAAATTGAGAAGACAAAGGAAATGAAAATGTCCTCCCCCATTTGAGGAAAAGCAACATGTTGAGACAGGTAGCAGGTAGCAATAACACTTAGCACTTAGACTTCTCTACCGCTTCACATTGCTTTTACAGCCCTCTGTAAGAGGTTTTACAGAGTCAGCATATTGCCCCCAGCAATCTGGGTCCTCATTTCACCCACCTCAGATGGATGGAAGGCTGAGTCAACCTTGAGCCTGGTGAGATTCGATCTGCCAAATTGCAGGCAGATGGCAGTCAGCAGAAGTAGCCTGCAGTACCACACTCTAACCACTGCACCACCACAACTGTATTGTAGCCTGTATTGGTGAGATCTGTTTTTTAAAAGGGGGTGGGAATCAAACTGAGCTTCTTACCGCTTCAAAACATCATTCCCATAGTATACAAGCTGCATGAATTCATGCAGATAAAGTTTTGTAGAAAAAAATCTTTTTTAAAAAAAATATGTGTTATTTGTAACTTTGTAATGAAGTAATCTTAGTAGACAACTTCAATCATAAACTTAATTAACTGAATCAGAGATTTGATATTTTAGATAAAAACTACCCAACACACAGTAGAAGTGGTTGATTGACATGAAGCAACAATGACTCAGCTTGAAAAGGGGTTGAGTTATGCTAAGGATACTCAACTCTATATCTCCATCCCTGGTGATCCAAGTGATGCTGTTGCTGCCCTCTTGTGGTACCTGGAGGCTGTGTGGGACTGGATGGCGGGATAATAGGCTTCGGCTGAATCCTGGCAAGGCCAAATGGCTTTGGGTGCACGAAGCTTCAAGATCCAGGAGTTTAAATCAGCTTAGTTCTGGATGGAATTGCTCAGAGTTGTCTTGATTCAAGATGTGCAGCAAATAAATTTAATAAATATGTACGTACATACATATATAGGATTTGGGAAAGAAGCTGCTAAATATTCATTTATATAAATATTCATATATATTATCTTGGCTAAAACCATTTTCTAATATCCCCATAGTACTATTCGAAAATAATCAAGGGTATTAAAGTCACACTGTTCTGCAGGATAGCTAAAGAGTCTATTGCTTATGTATTTTGTATTGGCTTCCTCTGCTGTATTATGTCTGTACTCTTTTATTATTGGAGATTAAGCTAACCAATCAACCAAAGTAAGTCCATTCTTCAATTACAAAAACATATAATGAAAGAAATAGAAATTAATTGAAGTCTATACTGCAGTCTCGGTATGGGCTTCACAAATATTGTTTAAACACATACCAATCAATACTCCAAGGAAGCACTTGTATTCTTCTAAGGTGGCAGAAATTCTACTTGCGATAATCCTTTTTATTATTATTAATGGTAATATACGTCAGTAATAGGTGGCAAAATAAGAGTGGACAGTGTGTTTTATGGTGCTTTCATCAGTTTGCCTTCTCGGTAGCGATCAAAATGGAAATCAAAAGCACTGAAGGAAGGCTGCTGGCTCTTCCTTAAGAAATGCTAGTTTGGCACTTATGCAGTGACAACACTGATGTCATTTTGAGATCTGTGCTGAATATTAAATCTATGCTGATATGCTAAGAATCTAAAAAAAGGCAAGATTTGAAAAGCAAAGCACCACTTATAGTGAAGCCGTAATGAATGAAAAATAATAATGATAATAAATAATAGGAAAGTATGCAACACAGCTGTAACCATAGTAACATTATCAAATGAATAATTTACTGGGAGTAATGCATTTCACGAATCCTGGGTTATTTTTGTGTTTGAAAAATGAGTCCCCGTTGAATGTGATTTCTCTGTAAACCAAAGGCACATTTGTCCATGATGTTTTCCTGCACAACCTTCATGAAATGAATGAAAAGAAAAATCTGGTAGATTCCTTTTCATGTTTACTTTAATATCCACAGTGAATTGCTGCAGGATAAAACAACAGGCAATATATTAAATGGTCTTAAAAGAATGTCACACAAATTTATGACTCGTGTCAAGCACTCATACCAAACTCAGTTCTCCGGACGCTGACTATTATTTGAACAAAATACTGCCGTTCATAAAATAAGATACTAACAAACTTGGCTTATAGAAATGCAAAATTATTAGAGCAAAACGGCTCTGACCAAGCAATGATCCTAATTTGGCCAGAATTACCAGAAAACTGGGTGAGACTGAATAGAATGGGGGAAATTAGAGTGAGGCACAGTTGGATGATTGGAACTATGAATAGATCTGTACAATTCAATATCTAATTAATTCAATATTTTGCCCCACATTCCAGTTGGTCACCAATGACAGCTGCTAGAAGAGAGATAATACTTGGAGAATGTTTGCTTTGCTCTCATGGTGGGTTTCTCAGAAACATCTGACTAGTTACTGTGAGAAACAGAATATGGAACAGAAACAAATCATTTAACATGGATCTTATGTCCTTATTTCATTCCTAGTGATCCCTTTCATAAGGCTGTATACTTCAGATAACTGCTGTTCTGAAATATTGTTAGGCTATAAAGAAAGACTAACAAATTATTTCACTCTTTCCTTTCTATTTTTAGAATTCTTGAGAGAAATATATCTTTTAATAACTGCTGAAAACAATTCCTACTCTCTTACATACTTATTTATTTATTTGATTTATACCCCGCCTCATTTCCCTCGGTCAAGGGGAACTCGAGGTGGCTAACAATAATTAATATAAAAACAATCAATATAATATAAAATATTAAACAAGGCAGTCAACAAAACATTCAAGGGGGAGAGGTAGTTAATTCCAGACTCGCCAACAAAGCCAGGTCTTCATGGCTTTTCGGAAGGCCAACAAGGTGGGGATGGTCCTAATATTGTGTTAAATATGTGATCTTTAGCAATTAGGTCTATATTTATTTTTTAAATTAAAGATTAACATAATAAAATCTAGTGGTTACTATGTTCTGTGCTGCATTGTGTATTAGCACTCTGTGGCAATAGCTCTTTGTAGTAAGGATACATATAAGCCTAAATCTTCATTAATGCCAAAAGAGGACAGAGTTCTTACATTTACATTAATTGATGCATTTAATGTTTTACAGAACCATGTAGTGCTATTGAATATGAAGAACAAATGTTTTATAGGGGTTGTGTTTCAAATGTTACTTTAACCCGCTGTGAAGGCTTATGTCCATCATCGTCAAGGTAAATAATATAATACTGTATATTTTCCAGCAACTGTAAGGCCTACTATTTGATTAGAAGTCATATTAGTAAAATACTTCAATTTATTATTCCAGCTATATCTTATATGTCAGTGGTAGATTATTTTTTCTCATCTTTAATGAAAGATCAATACAAAAAAAAACCTCTAATCCCTACCTATAATCTGACCACACCTTTCCCAAAGTTCCTGTAGTTAGTAGTTTTGCATACATCTAATCCTCACTTAACAACAAAAATCTATATTGGGATTTCCATTGCTAAACAGTGCTGTTGAAAAGCACATTGGGAGATCACATTGCTTAGTGATGGGAGTTTCGGCCATCCTTACATGAATCACACACAATGTGATTGCACTAAGTGCAAGGTCACAGGATCACCATTTGTAACCATCTACCAGCTTCCCCATTGACTTGGCTTGTCAGAAGCCAGCAGTGAAGGCTGCAAATGGTGATCACATCACTCTGCAGGACACTGCAATGGCATGACTACAAGCCAAGTGTTGATCTCCTGGATCATGAACATGCTCTAAGTACAAGAACTAGTCATAAGGACTAGGCATTGATTGCCATCATAAGTCCAAACAGTCACTGAATAAGTGGTCATTAAATGAGAATCACCTATAGTGCAATGGTCCCCAACCATTGCTGCTTGGTGGCCCCACTGGGAGGGGAGAGGGGAACCAGGTCACATGAGTGGTGGGTTGGTGTGCACACATGTGTGCGCAGGTCAACTTGCGTAACTTGAGGTGTAATGTGTGTGCAGATGTGCCAGCCTGCCACTCACACAGCCCAGTTCCAAGTAGGCCACAGGCCCAGGGGTTGGGTAATTTGGTATAATATTGTTTAGATATGTTTAAAAAGCTGACTGGATCACTGGAAGGAAGTAGTATGAATGTAGTGTAAGCATGTGTGATACTCCACATAGTACTCAGAAAAATGTAAAAGTATGTTTTCCTTTCATAACTATTAAAACTTGTAGAAGCATGTTTTAGACATTTTTCAAAGGGCTACCATCTCTCACATAGGGATACACAACACACAGAAACAAAAACACATACATACTACATATTTTACATAAAAATATATAAAGAATTCTTGCTGACATGACGTATTTCCTAAATTTAGGATATCTTTATGTACAGAAAGTGGTACAATTTGGTCTATATCAAACTATTTGCCTGTTGAGCTATTTAGATCTGTGGTGGTACAGTGGTTAGAATGCAGTATTGCGGGCTAACTCTGTATTCCACTGCCAGGAATTTGATCCTGACGGGCTCAAGGATGACTTAGCCTTCCAGCTTGAAGTTGGTAAAATGAGGATCCAGATTGTTGGGGGCAATATGCTGACTCTGTAAACCACTTAGAGAGGACTGTAAAGCAATGTGAAGTGATATATAAGTCTAAATGCAATTAGTCAATAGTATTAGTGTTAATTATTAACTATTTCTTACATTTACAATATCCAAGGAAACAATTTCTGTATTTTTAAACTAATTAACTTGGTAAACACATGCATACCTCATCAAAAATAAGACTTTTCCTATTCACAGGCAGAAGAATGCAAAGATAGAAAAACTATGCAAGTGCTGCGTGCCACAAACTTCCTACAAGAAGGAAATAGAGATGCCGTGCCCCAATCCAGATAACCCAAATGAACGACTTTTTATACATATCCTTATATTTGGTGACTGTGTATGCCAATCAGAGGATTGTGTACAAATTCACCAGTATCAACCCTGAAATAATATTTAAAATAAACCATCAGTTGCTATTTACGCGACCTAAAATCTGGAGTTAAAGAACCCGTTTACATTAATTTGTCCAAACCCTGAGAAGGCAGCTACTCTTTTGAGAGCAGTGCTGATAACAAATTATGTTAATTTATTCATTATTTGGGAGATCGGTAAATGAAATGAATTTTTGTCTTATTTATAAGGCTTTCATCAAATTAATGTCTACCTGTGTAAAATAATTGACTATTTTAATAAAGATATTTGCTGGCTTTTTAGTTTCTAATTCTATATTCTGTATATAAAAGTGTGTGTGTGTGTGTGTGTGTGTGTGTGTGTGTGTGTGTGTGTTCCACATACACTATGGAACGGCTTGACCAATTTTAACCAAATTTGATAGACAGATGACTTACCTTCTGGGAACAAACACTGTGAGGGGTCAGACACGCCTAGCACCCCTGGGGAGGGGTCTGTGTTCCCTAAAAAGTGCCAATAAAAATAATGTCGATGGCTTCACAGTACTCCACAAGGGGCGAGAGAGTAGCATGATGCCGTGAGAGCGAGCAGCGTTAGGCCCAACTAGAGCTACTGACAGCATGAGAGCTATTAACAGCTTCAGACCTGACTATACCCAGGCAAAGCCAGGTTATTGGCTAGTGGTAAATAACAGAGATGTTATACCTTCCTAATCCTATAATCTAATGGAAAATTCATTCTTCAAATGCCCATTTTTGTGTTGTCAAAATGGAACCTTTCATGATACAGAGCATCATATCGACAGAGAAGACTTACAGAAGTAAAAACAAACACCTTCTTCCTGGCAAGATAGCACATATTAAAATAATCGAGGATATTCAGCTGCTATAATTAACTTTAGTACCATTTGTGGAAATCAAACATTTGGAGAAGAGGAACAAAAAAAATGAAAATGGGATAGAATGGAATGGAATGGAACTGAATGGAGTATTTTTCAAAAGACTATAGCAGGAATTTCTGGATCAAATTCTCAGAAACAGCTTGATTATGGAAGGTCATGTACTGTACATGTACAAAAGCATTCCATGGGAATATACTGTGGAAAGCCAATTGGATAGGAACATAATAAAGCAACATCATTTATCAAATGGGAGGTGTGAGTTAAAGGCATAAGCCACATTATTTCTATAAAAATACAGCCAAATTATATTCAAATTAGATAGTTGAAAGTAATCAATTTATTAGCATGTTCATGATGCTATTAAACCAAGACTAATTTCCCACTTTATTTCCTTCAAGATTAACCAAGATCCAATTGTGTTAAATCAAGATAATTTGTAAAATAAAAAAAGCGATGCATCTTTGCTACTGGATGAGGGTTAAATTAGTGACAGGTAAAACCAGAGAATAAAGAGAGCTTACTTTTCTTACTTCTCCCTACCTGGTAAGCTACTGAGGACTATTTGGGAAAATTAAATATATGGTAAAGCTTGAGATAGAAACTTTGGTCTGGATTCCTCTAAAAAGTGAAAATCTGAGTCAGGATCAGTTTTCAAGAAGAATTAAGGTAGTCCTAGTTTAGCAACCATTCACAATTAAGAGTTATGGAGAAAAAAAAGTTTATGATCAATCCTCTGCCATTCCTGCAGAATTTTGCACATCTGTGAAGAAAAGCTGTACTAGAATCGTTAAGTACAGTTGTGTTTTCCCTTAACTAACAATTGCATTGCTTAACAACCAAGTTGCTGGTTTTAACTGTGATCACTGAGAATTATCTATACCGTGATAAGCTGAGTATGCATGCTTCCGAAACAGGAATATGTACCAGAGTTTGGTGACCTGTTCATCTTTGCATACACATAAGCAAATGGTGAATGATGCAAGGCTGCTTCTGGAGGAAATCTAAGCCTCACATCAACTGACAGTCTCCATCTGAAGCTAAAAGTTAAACAGGATGCTACTGGGTTCTGGAGTTGGCTGAGGAGCAGATTGAGTCTTGCAAGCTGCAACAGTTTCTCGTGCCCCACTAGCCTTTGAGCCAGCCTACAGCTCCCTTGGGTAGCTGAGTGGCTGGGTTGGGGGTAGGTCAAAAGCCCATAAAGACTATGTATGGGGGGGGGGAGCCAAACCAAAGCTTGTGGGGACCCCAAAGTGGTGCTTTGCTTAATGACCATGATGACTTGAAACTATAATGTGCAGGCTCCATTATTATCATAACTTGAGGTCTACTTGTAATAGAAAATGAAGAAGCTAAAGTGCATCAGAATTGAAACAAACAAGCACCTGCCACATGACACCTCAGATTTAACAATAGTTGATAAGACACACAAAGTCTTATCAAGAAGACAGTAAAACAGAAAAGAAAGAACTGCAGAAAATTATAAAATATAAGGACCTACAACTAGAAGTACCATACTAGTTCTTAAAATTGAGAATGAGGAAACATAATTTTAGTCTTCTAGCCATTTATTTTTCTGCTAAAGGTAACATGATTAAAGTTATGTATTTTCAGATTCATACACTTATAATGAAAGTTGACCATATAAGCTGAAAATTCACTTTTCATATACTGAAATGGTTATACATAGATATCGGAGTGTAGACCTAAGTTTACAGCATTTCATCTTCCAGTTGAGGAATCTTTCACATGTCAATAACAAATACTGCACTTGGATTACTAATACTGTTTTAGCCACAAAAAGTATTTTTCTGGTTGATAAAGAGGATATATAACTTTGGTAATCAAGTAACTTATCCCAATAAAGATAAAATGTATATACTTGTACTTCAATTCTCTGTTCCCCATTAGGGAAACAAAAATCTTATGAACATCTGATTTGGAATCTTCATCTTTTTATGGATAAATCACATTTGCTCACAACCGCACAGGGAAGACCACCAGTGCTTAGCTATGATATTAAATATGTGCAACCACAGTGCCTTTAGATTGCCCCTTTAAAAGTTAAATGGCGGATCTTCTTAATATGTTATATGACAAGCTTCTAATTATCCCTTGATTTAATGGCTTCCAGTTCCATGTGAAAAATGAGAATGCATTAATCTGTTTGTTGTGATCATCACTCTTAGAATTTCTCCAGTGAGAGCAGAATATTGGAAGTTATACCAGTTTTATTACATGACCAAATTAATGCCATTTCATTTATCAAAATGTGCTAATTCAGTGGAGCTCAACAAATATACCTTAAGAAGTTTGCAAAAAAAAACCCAGTAATTCAATACTCAAATTAGAGGAATCTGGATTCTGTCTGGCCTAGACATGCAATTTTATCTTTAAAAAAGAAGCTGATTAAACTCCCAAGGACATTTATTGCAATATAGATACCATTGCTTTTTTCTTGCTTTACTGAGTGACTGTGATAACCATTTTAGAATCATTTCAGAGAAGTGTGATTGCAACTTATTTCTACTTGCTGAAAAGGATGTCAGGCTGAATTTCTATGATATATTACAAATGCATATCTCATGCCAAGTAGACCATATCATTGCTAGACTTTTTGAAAATAGTGCACCCAACTTTGTGATGTCAAAAAAGCAATTATCAGACCATTACACTTTCAAAAGCTAACGATTTACTTAGGACCTGAATATACTAGACTTCTGTATCTGTGTGACCCACCCATATGCTAACAAAAATATTACATCGAAATTGCCTATCAATAATAACAGCCAGGGCTAGAGAATATAGAAACATAGATTCTCTGGGAAATTTTTAGTGTAGCTCCATGTGATTTTTTTAAAAAAATTTACAATCCAAGTGAATAATGGATTAACTAGCATTCTCTAGAAACAGTGAATCTAATAATTCTGATTCTTTATTCCAGTGTTTGATGAGAAATTTACTCTTTGGTAATTCACAATTTGGAGGAAATGAAAGGGTGAATTAAAGCTGTTTAAAACAAATTGCTTGAGGTAGGGGGAAATAATATCCTAGTGTACTGTACTCAAGGTCAATGCCCATAGCCTATTTTGAAAAAGCCAACACCTGTGAGATTCATTACAGTAGTCCTGACTTCCCATCACATCACATTGATGCATTTTGGACATTCTCAAAAGTTGATCTGCCCAAGATTGACAAAGAGTACAGCAGCAAGATGGCTACTGAACAGTCTAATCAAACAGAACTTTACTGATTACTGCTGGGGCAATACAGGGATAGAAGAAGTGACCATAACGTTACTAGCAATTTACATTGGAATTTCCAGGGGGGGAATTCAAACACCTTTCATTTAGATCATTGTTAATCAAAGTAAGTCATCATAAAACCAACTTCTAACAAAATGCCTGAAATAATTGAGGTGACAAACACAATGGCTCCTGGCTTTGTGCCAGAAATATTTTTCACATTTAGGTAACTTTACATTACACACATCTTTTATTCACATAAGAGGGACAGGTCCTTTAAGGCAGGAATGTGAATGTGATGGCAGTTATTTATGCAGACACTGGTGCACAGGACATTCCTGGAGCAGGACAAGAAAAACAGGCAGAAATAAAGAATCAAAGCTGGTCTTGAGTTAAGATTCAGAACTGTTCTGACAACAATTCGCATAATCTTCGTGAGACTGTTTCTTTACTTGTTCGTAGTGTTAGTCGGTACATCTGAAAAATAATAAAAAACAACTTTTATGAAGAATGGCTTTAAAATTGCCCAAATTCCTACCCTGCTTGTAAGTGTTTTCTGTAACAATTTTAGATGTTTTAGAATTGTAAGGTGGTTTGATGTTTAAGATAAAAAAAAAAAGAATTGCAGTGGAGGCAAACCTACCTAATCTGAATTTCTGAAGTACATTTTTAGCTTAAGGAGAAAAGAGGCTATTTTTTTTTATAAAAGAGTTCAATAGTAATCAGTGGGATTACCTGTATTTAGAATGAAAGAAAATGAACTGAGCTGCAGAATTAAGCATCATTGTGAAGCTTTACCTTTACTTATATTCTTAGATCCTCTAAGTATTCTTAGAAAATACAAGTGACAGGCAGTTGTATGTCCAGAAAAAAATAGAAATGGGTAGTACAGACTACTGACAGTGAGAAGTATCTTTGTCCTTCTGGGACATGGGCATCACAACCACTTTTTGAAAGTATACTACCTATAAATTGCTTCCAAAATTCCAAATATGTTCACTGATTCAAAGATGTTACATAATTCTGCTTTACCATGGAATCCCATATTAAGACTTCTTCCTCACTCAGCAATCTTTTCCTGCCTTCTCTGCTCAACCCCCTCCCCCACCAAAATCTGGTTATTACTCAAAATGTCTTACATCATACAAATTTAACATATCACAAGTGATAGTGCTACATGTTGTACAATCATTATATCACAATATTTACAAGTCTACACAATTATTCCCTGGTGCACACAAGAGATAAGGAATGGAAAGCCACTTCAGTTAAGCTGAAACAAGATTAAAAAGGAAAACAATCGGTCTGAAATAAGAAAATACAAGTTCAAGAGGTGTGAGTTGCACCTGGAGAATTTACAGGACAAAAAAACAAAACAAAACCTGTGTAGAATGGTACTCCATCCCAATGCAACTGACCTTCCTGGCTAATATACAACACTCTGAATGTAATTTTGCAGAAACTCAACTGTCTATATAGGCTGCACAATGAATACAAGGCAAAGCTAGTATTGGGAGAGCTATAAAATGTATGTGTGCATTGTTTTAGTCGACACCACTCAGTTAGCACGTATATTGTTAAGAGCACAATCTTCAATGAAGCACTATGTTTGCATTTGGTGAACAAAAGGAGAAAGAATATTTATTACTAATGTAATAAAAAACTAGAATTTCTATTTTACTTTGGAAGAAAAGATTTCTGTAAAAATATATATGGGAAAAATTAAGGGTCTTTCACTTGACACACGCTGGTTTGACAAGTAAATAAACATGGATTACCTCTGCCTGAAGGTTAGGTTCAAGACGCATCAAACATCCAATTTGTATTGATTTTGTGTGTATTATGCCAGCACCTACAAAGTTAGCAGGGTTAGGATCCACTTCTTCCAGTAAAGCTGTGCCAAAGCCAATGATCTGTAAAAGAGGATTTAATTTTACTTAATACACCTCCTTAAAAGACAAATCACTTAATTTCACTTAATCGAATTGAAAGCATTGGACAACATGCAGATGGAGAAAAGAAGGAAGGAGGACATATAAAATGTATATGATAGATTGATCAGAATGCTAAACACACACTTGATTAAGACTCAGATAGCTTCCATATTAGGGAGAATGCAGAAGTTTAGACTAAAGGAAGAAATACAGTGTTATGCAAAATCAAATATCCAAACCAACTTCCCAGCTAAAATAAACTAACAAATCAACCATAAAACATTTAAACATAAATAATGCTGACTTGGGCACTAAGAGACAAAAATAATTGATAGTGAAAAGGAATAATTTGATAAAATCTAGTTTTTGTTTCCTGGAGAAAAAGCTTCCATTTTTGAGAATCAGCTAATGAAATATAGACAAGGGAAGAAGAACCTAAATACCTGTGTTTGTAGAACAAAACTTTGGCTGTTTCCATCTGTTTATGTAAGAAGCAAAGCAAATTTCCTACCATACAATTACCAATTAATGGAGTCCCATGCTGTTTTGTCCCCTAATGTCCAGACATTTATTATTAAAAAGTGTAGATGTGTAAGCTCTTATGTCCATAGCTTTAACTTTACTATCATTATCAAGTGTTTTTTAAAAACAAATTAAAGGCAACAGCCTTATTTTCCATTATTATACAGTTTTGAAGTCACAAAAGCAACTGTGCTGGAAGGCGAAATATAACCGTCCAGGCAAGATAAATTATTATACTCACTTTTGCCTTTGTAATTTCAGCATCCATTGGATGATTTGCTTTAAAGATATTCTGTACTTCTTGTTGAGGGCTATGAAGAACATCAAGAGTCGATATTAGTAGCTCATATTTATTCTATCTCAGCAGCAAAATGTTTATGACAGAATGTATGACACATTTTACATGTGTTTGTGAGTTGTTTTCTTTTTTTATTGTAAATATTGTGATTTTTATTGTTGTTAGCTACCTCAAATGAGATGGGGTATAAATCTAAATAAATAAATAAATAAATAAATACATGAAGTAGCAGTGTATTACATGCATGTTTACAGCATTCTCCTAAACAATGAATCTTAAAGGATTTGCATAACAACGAGCTAACCAATGAACCCAAAACAGGTATCCTTAGGTAAGCTGCTCTTTAGCTATATGGACAGAAAGATGGAATATATGGATATATAGGTAGAGGAATGGAAGAAGTGTCAAATATTTTCCAGGAATTCAGCCAGCATCTAAATAAATGGACATGCAGAAAGACTAAATTTGTTTAGCTGCTGCTATATTAATGCTCTCAATTTATTAAACAATTCTATACTTAATTTCAACGCCTTAAAAGATAGGACCTAAAGTAGTCTATGTTATACTAAACCTGGAACAATAAATTGAATCATTCTTTTTCTGACAATGTATGAATGTTTCCTAACTAAAGATGAATATGTGAGTTCCGATATTGACATTCTGAATTTCTGAAATAGCATGGCCAGTATAACACTTGTTTAAACATCTATTTAAATCTCTTCATTCCTTTTCTTACATTGATTTCACACATGAGCCACATAAGAGAACATTTATGATAGGCTGGAGTCATAGAACCAAAGATATTCTCTGGGTTCATGTATGATACTAAATCTTAATGTAGCTTAGTTGTCTTTAATAAGTTGTGTGAACTTATTGTGAATCATACCCAATCAAGTTAAAGTAAACCACAGCCTTATAGATTGTATTAGTCCAGGCACAGCCTCTACTCTGGAATGCCTCACTCAAATGTAGCAGGCTCCTTTCTGTTTGACTTATCTCTGTATCATAAGTGAATACCACAGTTTGGGAACTCATCTTCCCAGAAGAATAATGAGACAGAAGGAGATCAGAGAGCAGTACGCCACCAGTGGCCTACCAGAACTCTGAGTGAGAAAAGGCAACATATGTGGCTACAAAATAGTAGCTCTTTTTAGAGTTCACATATCAAATCATTCCCCAAATTAATGATAATTTAGGGCAAGTAGTCAAAAAATAGTCAAAAAACAGACTCAAAGGTAGGCCTGAATTGCTTTGCAGAGAAAAAGGAAGTGGATTTTCAAATCTGGTTCCTATGGAAACAAATCATGAATTTACAAGGCATCCTTGGTGTTCTTTGAGCTTGGTTGTTTTCTTGCAGATGTTTCATTACCCAATCTAGTTAACATCATCATCATAATCAACAACATGATGTTACCCAGTTTGGATAATGAAACGCCTACAAGAAAACAACCAAGATCAGAGAGCACCAAGGACCCTTCATTTCAACCCTAAGTTACAAATATTCTCCTTGTGAATTTACGTCTAAAGAGGTTCCTTCTTCATTTGAGTTAGATGTCAGTGTTCACTAAAATCCAAGTTACAACCAAGAAAAAGTAATATAATATATAATAATGAAGGACATGCAAGATATAATAATGAAGGACATGCAATAATTTTACTTGCTCAGTTGTTTCCATCTCTGGAAGAAGTCATTAGCAGCCATTTCTGTAGGCTGGAAAAATTTGTTCAATGTGATAGGTAGCTTCACGGAGATGTTTTGTAAAGTTCCTCCATATCTGGAAACAGCAAGGACAAACTTTTAAAGGAAATCTAAACAATCTAGAGCCACACACAATCCATCCAAATCTTTAATTTTTTCATAAGTGGTGGTTTTTAAACCATTTGACCCAATTGCACCTTTTTAAATAATATCATTACCTCCCTTCCCTAAAAAAGCAGACTATTGTTTTAAACAAGTATCTTGGTAGCAGCCATCCCAAACTGGATCCTCAAGTCTCCACTTCCAAGTAATACAAAATTTAAAGTCAGCCTAGTAAGCAAATTTCTGTTGCTGATCTCAATCATCTCAGTGAAGACACATTGGAAGAGGATACTTTTCACTTGCTTACAAAAAGCAAGCAATGTAGGAGATTCATGTGTTTCCAGGAGGGAGATTTCCCATGAAGCGGAAGGGTACCACTGAGAATGATTGCCTTCTTGCCCAAACCCATGAACCTTGCAGGCATTGGGGACTCTTAGCAGGCCCTGTCTAAATGACCAGGCCTAGAAATCAAATTCTATGCTTCCAAGGTGTTGCCTGATTGCAGAAGGTTTTATAGGATATGCTCCAACAGGTGAAGGAAAATTCAAAGTGAATATTCCTATGGTAGAAGGGCATGGGTGATTCAATAAATTAAGAGGGAAGTGAAAAGCAGAGATATAGACAGTGACACCTACTTATTCTAAAAATGGCAGTGTAATAAATAATACACATGAGGGGGATGTGGAGAACACTTCAAAGGATGTTTGCACCTGGCCTCAAGACTATTTTTGTACAAAATAATGTCAAGCTGATTTCCTCATGAAATAGTTCAACTAAAATTCATCAAAATGTTTAATTTGCCAAATGTATGAAGCAGAAATAAACTGCATTAATCCCTTCAAATAATTGCTGTGGCAAAGCGATCACATGTTTTGTGAATAGCCGCTGTAATAGTTAACTTATTTCTTTTTGTTCATTTCTTTTTTTCAAATGTTTGCTCAACCCACCCCCAAACCCCGCCCTCCCCAGGACTATGCTTTATATATCTTTATAAGTTTATGCCATCATCAATAAGCTAATCTTTAAGGTCACAAAATACACTTTTTTGTGTTCATGGAAATGGATTACTGCAGAAATTCCTCTAGAAGTGCACTGAAATAAAAAACAGTGTTCAAAGTTAAAGAACTGTACCTGAACTGAATGTTTAAGGCTGGTGCTTCCATGAAGTCTGATATACACTCAATATTTACAATCTGTTGTACTTGAGCACCCCCTTCCACGGTGGGGTCAACAGGTTTAGTCTGCAGATTCAGACGTGATAAGTTAAGGAAACAGATTTGTTTTCTGTTGTTCTTCTTTTGCTGAACCTTGCGAAGATTGAATCTGGTCATAAAGGTTTGGCAAGGTTAAGATAGGTAGGAGGGAAATAAATAGATTAAGTGTGTGTTTGAGATTAAAGAGGATAGGATAGATTAAAGCTGCTAGGATGTTGTTAGAACACTTAAAATTTATTGCTATAGACAGATCAAGGTAGTGCACATTTGTCCATGAAATCACTAGGAATAAATAAAAATTAATTTAAAAAGTATGCCTTTCCATAGGATTTATTATGGAAGAGACAAGAGGTCTATCTACCTTCTAAGCATAATTGTTTTTTGTCATCTCACTCTTACTCTGTGGGCTTTAACTTAGAAACACAGGTCAGAATGCAACTACCAGCTTTCTGCTCATAGATTACTGACCAATATGGGTTGGGAAAGAGATCCTACACTTATATCTACTTTCCTTGTCTAAACGACATATTTTGCATTGGTTAGGTTGATATTCTGAGCGCTTCCACAATTTACTTTATTTCAGTTCAGCTCTTTCTCTCTTGACTGTGCAGTTCAGATCCTCATCTTCACCCTCTCTCTTTCCTTAATGGAGGAAAACATCACACAACCTACCTGTTGATGGGTTTAAGCAGCTGAATCTCTCTTTGCATCATGCTCTCCGCTAAATAAAAATTATATTGGTTTTCTTTTACACAAGCACAATCTCAAGACTAGTTTATTATGAGCCGTGATGGCGCAGTGGTTAGAATGCAGTACTGCAGGTTACCTCTGCCGGCTGGCTGCAGTTCAGCAGTTCGATTCTCACCAGGCTCAAGGTTGACTCAGCCTTCCATCCTTCTGAGGTCGGTAATATGAGGACCCAGAGTGTGGGGGGCACTAGGCTGACTGTGAACTGCTTAGAGAGG
>JANHGC010001181.1:22604-42999 GCA_027560395.1 Boaedon fuliginosus
TCTATTCTATTCTATTCTATTCTATTCTATTCTATTCTATTCTATTCTATTCTATTCTATTCTATTCTATTCATTAAGCAAAACATGATTTATCTATGATAAAAACAAATAAAAGATGCTTTCTTGGTGGAGGGAGGTTATAAATTATCCCTCAGAAAATAGTTATAAAAATGTTAAAATAAGGTTATAGTAATAAAACACATAAAATTAAAGGCATGTAAAGGCCAGAATAAATAATAATCAAATTACTGGCAATGTGATAATAAAAGTCTGCGATTTCTTAAGCATTAATGTCCTCACAAGGGTGATATTCCCTGCCCTTCTGAAACAAAAAGATACTATAAACTTACCGCTGTGCTTGCATTTACAAGGGTGGCATCTGTGCTACCGTTGATATCCGAGCTTCTTTCCTTTTTGGTTTCTTCCAAATCAGTAACTGTATTGGGACCTTTTTTCTTTTTCAGCTTGGCTAGAATGGAGGATTCCCTCTCTGGAAATGGAGGCATTTCTTCTAGCACTGTTGCCTTAGAAAGAAACCGAGCCACATTTTGGAAACATTAAGAAACATGCTTTGACCTCTTAACATATAACTTTGTCTAAGTCAGGAGTCTCTCTCTCTCTCTCTCTCTCTCTTTATTATTTTAAGTCCCAAAGGCCACCTGAATGCTGACCATATTAACTGTTTTTCACCCTCTGGGTTGCACTTGGGGCAGAGTGGAGAAGTTCACTAATTCTTCCCTCCTTGGTAATTTCCTGAAAGGCTCCTTTCACACCAAGCACACAGACCATGTCTGTCAAGTGTGGAAGCCAGAATGTCAGTCAATCTGGCTTCTCCACTTCGGAGTCCCCTTGGCAATGGAGCTCTGCAAAGAAAATAGACGGGGACAGATAATACAACAGCAGCAAGTAGAGACAAGGTAGATACGGGTTGGAGATGCTGCTGAAAAGGAGCACCATTGTAAGTGGGACCAATTACAAATTACAATTACAACCAAAGACAGTGTGGAGGTGTGTACTATTGCAGTGGTTTCCCCAGAAACCATGAAGAGAGAAAGAAGACATAGGTTGCCCTTATTTTGACTAAATAGGCAAATCACTGCTCAGTGCTCCCATAACATTTAAAGGAGCCCTGGGTTCACTCCCTTCGACTTGGGTTTTGAACAGTGGGAATATTGCCATCTGCAACTCCTCTTTCTTCACTACCTTCACTTTCTCTACCTTACCACTGTTTCCACGCCTTTTTTCTCTGCTGAATAAGTCAGCAGCCATGGAAGCGATGCACCATTCTAAACAGTGTAAGCAATAGCAATAGCACTTTACTTATATACAGTACCACTTTTACAGCCCTCTCTAAGCAGTTTAAGAGTCAGCATATTGCCTCCAACAATCTAGGTCCTCATTTTACCCACTTCGGAAGGCTGGAAGGCTGAGTCAACCCTGTGCCTGGTGAAACACGAACTGCCAAATTGCAGGCAGCCGGCAGGCAGCAGAAGTAGCCCTGCAGTGCTGTACTCTAACCACTGCGCCACCACGGCTGAGATGGTAAGCAGCAGATGACTGAAGGAATCAGATGCTGCCCTTAGGAGCACTAACTTCATAGAAGTATTTGCTTTGTGACAGCACTCTCTGAGCATCTACAAAGCAGCGCCTCATTGGCTTAGGAACAGCAGGCTGCTGCTGTAGCTTTTAACTAGCTGGCCAGTGCAGCACTAAAGGAAGCCCTTGACCTACAACAGTTCACTTAGTGACCATTCAAAATTACAGCGGCACTGAAATATGCGACATGACCGTTTTTCGCACTTACGTCCATTGCAGCATCCCCATGGTTATGGGATCAAAATCCAGACGCTTGGCAAATGACTGCTATTTATGACACTTGCAGAGTCCCGGGATCACGTGATCCCCTTTTGCAACCTTCTGACAAGCAAAGTCAATGGGGGAAGCCAGATTCACTTAATGGCCATGTTACTAATTTAACCACTGCAGTGATTCACACAACAGCTGTGGCAAGGGCTAAACTCACTTAACAAATGTCTCCCTTAGCAACAGAAATTTTGGGCTCAATTATAAATCAAGGACTCCCTGAACACCATTCACTGATTCCAAATTGCTAAGGGCAGATGGGAGCTTTCTTGAATTATCAGAGCCTAAGATCTACATCAAGGGCACTCAAACTTGGAAAGTTTAAGACTTGTGGACTGCAACTCCCAGGATTCCTGAGCTAACATGATTGGAGGATGAATTTTGGGAGTTGAAGTCCGCAAGTCTTAAAGCTGTCAAGTTTAAAGACCCCTGATCTACACATACACACCCAAGTTCAGTCCTGGTGACGTCACTGCAATCTGTTGAAGGCAACTGCCTTCAAAACCACCACTAAGTGCAGAATCATTAAGAAATAAAAAAAACCTGAAATCTATTTTTGGAGGTAAGGTTCGTAACTATAAATATGTAACCAGACATACATACATACCAAAATATCAGTACTAGCAATTGTACTGAGCCTCAGGTACTCAACAGCTCTCTGCTGTAGTTCAACGTCAGCATTCTTTAGTTGGCTGTCACTGCGTAATACATCTTGAACGGTAGTTTTTATCTCAGGAAATAAATTTACAAACTTGATGTAAGTAGACAGAAGCAGTGCTCTAGTTGGGACACTGCACAGATGGAACTTTGAATGCAACAGGTTGAACTGGATGAGAGGACTTGGTGAGAGAAAGAAAACAGAGTCAGAGCTAACAGTCCTTTCCCAGTGATTTGTTTGATGGGGGAAAGGGGAAGGAGTTCAGCATGAAAATCCTAATACTGTGTTTTGAAATAAAGACATTTCTGCTGCTGGGCATTTTAAATTTCTAGTTTATGCTATTCTACTATTCAGTTCTAATGGTTTACATTGTTTTAATATTCAAACTAGGGATAGGCAAACTTATATTTGTGTGTATCTGTGGACATTTCTCTTGATTCTCATGCCTTTTTTTTAACTGTAACTTTATTTTTTAAATATTCTTTTCTTTTTTAAAAGAAATATGATACTAGTGTGCTGCAATCATATCTTTAAAAATGGCAGATGTGCATACTATCCCAAACACATTGCTCACCTCTGCTTTAAAGAGAAGAATAATCTGAATAAAATCTGGTTACACAGGATCATGCTGGAGATAGTTATCCTACTTCTCAAAATGTCATTAATGGTATACTGGTTAGGAGATTGGACTAGAACTGAGATAACTAGAGCCAAGCACATGCTTAGTCATATGGGCCCTGAGTTGTCTCTCAGTGTGATTATGCTAGAGGTGATATTATAGTGTTTGTACCTGGATCTTGGATCCCCAGCAATCAAGTTTCCAAATTCTCCCAAAATGTAGCCACCAACTTTGACCAAGTTTTCATGGCATGCTGGTGCTTGGAGAGCCTGTTAAAAAAGGCATTTGGGAAGTATAAAAATATTAACAATGTGGAAAGTGTGTACATAAACACCTAATGTGGAGGGAAATTTGGGCCAATATGAAAAGAAAAAAATATATAGCCTGTTATGTGCATAACCTCCTCTTAGGGTCCAGATGTATAAGGAAGATAAACATTATACAACCAGGAAAAATTATTTATTGGTAACCTTGTTAGGGTTTCCCCCCGCCGATCCCCCCAAAACCCTGTAAGTTCTTATTTATATTTAGATCCACTTTCTGCCTTGGGACTAGACCCACAAACCCTGCCCCCCAAGAATTAAAGTTAATCCATAGGGTAAGATTACTACCAAGATCAACCACAGAAATCTGTTGAAGGAAACAGATTGCAAAGTAAGGAGACACACTCCACCCTCCTCAACTGATTACACACAGTTTTAAAATTTATTAGCTATTCTACAATCAACACTTTTAAAATAATTAATATACAAGGTACTTCACAGGAGAGCTATTTCATTTGTTAAACACCATTATAATGCTCATTTATCTTTAGTAGAGAGTACATTATTTATTTTTAATAAATAAGTTTCATTCTTAAATACATCTTTTCTGTACCCTTACAATTATACTAGGATCAAAAAAACCTTTGCAGGCAATTAATTGAACTGCTAGGTCTTATGCCCAGTCTCTTCTCTAACTATGTACTGAGTTCGGAGGAAAAAAGGGAAGAAAAAAAAGATAGAAATAGAAAATTGAGTTTCCTGCCTGCTTTTGAGTCTGACTATTCCCTCCAATGACCTTGGCTCCACACATTGCTAATAAAAAAATGGTCCTTTGTATGTCATAGCTTTTGATAGAAAAATGGATCATTACTTAGGGGTTAGGAACATGAAAGGTAACTTGTTACCTGCAATAAGAACACCTTCACTGTGTTAAGAATAGCATATACAGTAACTTTTATGAAACTCTCTCCAAGCAAGGTTTTATCATACATCTTCAGGTCAAGGCAGAGTTCCAAGTATATGACTCTTCATTACTAGCTGACTTTGACAAGTGCCATTCAGTTTTTGGTTGGGATAGAGAAGCTAAGATCTGTATGACCAGTTTTCAAACCAAAAGAATTTTGTTCTTAATACTGGAGCCCAGGATAAATAAGTCCTAGAGCTTCTTTATGATTGCTGGAGTCAAATTAGACCTTTACAATTATAATAGGCCAATATGGATGCTATATCCTCAAATGGTGGAAGTGCCTTGACAGGATCAATTTCTAATATCACCTTGCCTCTCCTTTTGTAAAGTTATACATTTACACATTTATAAAAGCACAATACATTTTCACAAAAATCACCACACTGAAGATTTTTTTAAATTAATAAACCATCAGATACTAAATCCATTTCTCCTTTTTCTAGAAAGCTCTTATCCCATTTACCAAAAAATACTACTTACAGGCTACCTATTAATATTTCATAAGTACATATGAACATTAGTTGATACTAAAAAATACTAAAATTATGAAGAAGTTTTAGATCCAGATTTTTTTTTTTAAAAATCAACTGATAAAACAATGCAAGGAGGAAGAAATACAAGAAGTAAAAAAACAAAAAAGTCCCATTTAAAATAGATTCCCTCCATAACTACTTGTCTTCTATTCATAAATTACACAACTAGTTTGTTTTTATTGTAGACTACAATGGTTTGCAGGTAAAAAAGATTGCCAAACAATAGTCTTACCTCAAAAACTGTCTTTGCAGCATATCCTTGCACATCATCTCTGTTAATTACTATTTGAATTACTCTGTACCATACTTCTTCACTAACGTAGTCCCCAGCAATCCGAATCAAATTCAGTATGGTATCCACATACCAGGTGTAGTCCACTGCATATTTCTCAGCCAGAATTGCAACTTTGAGTACCTGAAATGGAAGGAAGGAAGGAAGGAAGGAAGGAAGGAAGGAAGGAAGGAAGGAAAGAAGGAAGGAAGGAAGGAAGGAAATGGGTTACCTTCTTATTTTAGCAGTTACAAAAACAAATAGCCATTTAGTACAACACAAATTAGCATTTTGCTTTGAACTAATATCAAAGGCCTGAGATAGCATAGTTCTACAAATATTCTAATTGAATGCAAAAAAAAAAACATTGACAATGAGCAGTTTGAAGACACAGTTTAATGAACTGAGCAATGCCAGCACCAAGTTTTTTGTTCAGAAGAAAAATGATGCCGAATTTAATAGGGAGGAATTCTTGCTATAACACTAAACTCCATGTATGATCATTCCCTAACTAATGTGCCTACATGCCTACATCCTCTGAATACTGTGTCAGAGCACCATATTTCAAACAATAATTCCTGCCCCAAAACCATTTCTAATTTCATTGTTATATTTTTTTGAAATAAGGTTAGTTGCTATTGAAATTCTTAAGTATGATATGTAGATCACCAAAAACCCTGTCATGTTACATGCACAGCATCTAATGAAAGCTATGATACATTTTTTTAAAACTTACGATTTCTTCTCTAATAGAATAATCAGCTGTTTCCAGATAATTCAGCATTTCGGCTACAATTTGTTGGGCGTTGCTTCGATCACACATAGCATACAGGAGATCCACTGCTCTCTGTCGTACACTTACATCTCTCTCTGTCTAGAAGTAGCATCATAATTGTAACATAAAAATTTAGGGGAAAGGCATGAAAATAATTTTCAAACACATTATGTATACCATGAGAACTGAACCAGAATCAATAATAGGCAATTTTGTCATGACAAGAAGTCTAAATAGTACTTAGCATAAAATGCCTATTAATGTACAGTGTCTGAAACAGCAGTTTTATTGCCAATGGAATTAAAATTCCATTCAGCTACTTTAAGATAAAGTTGATTCAATGAATTAAAAATATATGTACATTGCACAGAGTCCTCAGAAATTCTTTAAAGTAGGGATGAAATAAAGAATAAAGGCCAGTATATTTCCTTATCCTTTCCTTATCCAAAAATCAGTTCTAAAATCTTTCTGGAACTGATTATGAAAGTATTGAGGATTAAATGGGATGCACCAACCTAATAATAGGACCAGCTCTATATAAGGTACTTGCTTAGACAGAAGCAATAGCAAAGAAGAGAAAGCTGTTACTGCCTGTTCAGCATCCTCCAGGCTAACTGATATGCCCAGGTGTAGCAAAGGACAATATGCCATCTTCAGTTCTGAAAATAGATTCGAAGTGAGACATCTGGCCATTTGTACAAGGTGTGGGAGAGAGCTTTTCATTTCTTTTTGCCTCAAACAACAGAATAGCAAGGACCAGACCAGGCCAATACTATGGAGAGAAATGACAAGGAAGGAACAGGAATCGAGGCACAGCAGAAAACGGAAGGTGAAAGAATGGAGCGTACAAACTATTCCCAATTTCACTCCCTGTGGAATGAATGCTCTCTTCCTAAATTATTGTCTATCTGTGGTTAAGTTCAGCCCTAGCTTTAATCATGCAGAAGTCACACATTTTCAGAAAGCAGGGAACACCCACACTCTAAACTTTCACTTCCTTCCTCCAGAGTTGCTCTCTTATCTTTCCCCCACACGTCTTTTCTGCATGTTCATAGGTAAAGAGTGCTCTTCTTAGGGTTACCAATGCAGCATTGTTCTACTTGCTAAATTTTGATACTGCAGTACAGAATGGGAGCTATAGTTCAAGCATGGCCTAATTGGAAAAAAAACTCGAACCTTATTGTGGGGTATGAAATGTTTTAAAGAGGTTGCAAGGAAAAAACATTTTCATAGCCTGTAATAGTTGAATAAAAACTTGGAGATAGCTAGCTAGAAAAACCAATAAAATGCATATCAGAAGTTTGATTTGGTGCTAGGTTTTTGTTGGTTTTATGTATTTAGTTTTATTGTTTTAATATGACTTTTATGTTGCTTTAACTTTTGATTGGGAGCCACCCAGAGCTGATAACATAGGCAGCTCTATAAATGATTTAAACAAATAAAATAAAAATCAATTAAGCAGAAGAATCAGAGTTGTAGGCAATTTACAGAACCAAATGTTACCTTCAATGCATTGATCACTGTTTCTATGTGTGTTTTCACAGCCTCGTGTGAAAATTCAGAGCTGGCAAGCGTGCACATGCTTTCCAATGCTAAGTAACGAAGATTAGTTTCCCGGTGTTGCAAAAATTGGCCTAGCTGATTACAGGCACGAACAAGCAGGTTTGGTTCACTAGGCAGAAGAGAGAATGAAAAAGATAACGAACTGTAAGAATCAGTAGCTAGAGTCTACTAGAGAGCATTAATGAGAGCATTTTAAGGTTAAGGTACCTTCACTACCATTAAAAGTGCAGCTAATATATTCTGAATGTTAGTAATAATAGTAAGTATGATTCCATTTTAAAGCAGGAAACTTTACCTGTATCATTTTCACAGAGCATTTCATAAGAGCTGGGAGTATGCATTATGGGGTAATACAGTCAATTACGTATAATACTGATGTTCTAGTGATGACATACATAACGTGTTTCTCCAAAAACACGACCCACCCCAATAATAAGCCCAACCCTAATTTTTTTTGGGGTGGGCCTAATATTACCCCTACCCCAAAAATAAGCCTGGGGGGATGGTGGTGGCCAGCATGAGTGGCGGCACGGGCATGCGGGGGGAATTGTCCGGCTGCAGCTGCAGCCCACTGGCCCCTTGGGGCAGCGCAAATACTGCTTTTGCCCTTTTCTTTCTGGATGCAGCGCTTCTGCTTGTTGGGCTGCTCCCCCAAAGCCAGCAGCTCCGCGGCCAACTGCTTTACTTTTCCCCTCTTTTTGGGAGGATCACAGGAGGCTCTTTGGTGAACAGGAGGAAAATGGGGAGGGTTTTTTTCCCTATCTGTCATCCATTCCTCAAGCTCAGCACAGACTGAGGGAAGGATGGCAGGCAGGGAAATTCCCTCTCCCCATTTTCCTCCCGTTTGCCAAAAAGACTTCATTCCGAACGCTGAAGGTTCGGAATGGAGGTGACAGTGCGTCCACGGCACGTCCAGCTCACCGAGTCTGGCCTGCTGCATCTCAAAGAAAGTAAGACCATGTCAAAAAGAAGCCCAAGTGCTTATTTTCAAGACTAAAAAAAAATAAGACTTGGTCTTATTTCCTGAGAAACACGGTACTATATACTCCATATTTTATGCTGAAGCTGATCACGCTGTTTGATGCAAGGAGGCAAATTGCTGAGAGGCAGAGGCTGGCGGGTGGGGACCAGTGGGTGGACATGGCTTCAGCAACATTCGCTGTATAAGACACACAGACATTTCTACCCACTTTTGGGGGTGGAAAAAGTGTATCTTATACTCTGAAAAATACAGTGTATGTGTGTATGTGTATGTACGTATGTGTGTATGTATTTATTTATGTGTGTGTGTAGTATGCATATATACATATATATGTGTGTGTGTATATATGCCGCCTCGAGTTCCCCCGAAAGGGGTGAAGAGAGGCGGGATATAAATCTAATAAATAAATATATAGATATAAATACACACACACACACACACATAATTACTTATAATCCTGATGTTCTATACACACATGCAAACACTTTCAAATTATATTGGAACAATGAACATGAAAAAGAAAGAAATAGAAAAAGATAAAAGTGTAGTAAAAAAGAAAAAAAGAGAAAAAAAGAAAGATATAAAGGCATAAAGAAATATTTTCTGATATTCTTCACAACAGTTATTAAGTTCAATTATATTTTAACTTCTCTCTCTCAAGCTACATCATGACATTCTTCTTTCTATACTCTATCATGTCTAAAGATCAAAACCGTAAAATACAAGTTCATTTTTTTCTGTTTTTATGTGAAATGTCATAAGGGTTTTCTAGTCACTAATAAATGTAGATGTTGCCTTGTTTCTGTTGGCATATTTACTTTCCATGCTGTTTCATCAAAATTAAAAGTTTTGGTGATATGGATGAGCTTATCAGTATAGCTATTGGCATAGAAAGAGTATTATCCTACTTCCAGAGTGATCATTTTTGGATTCAGGAAGTAAAATCTGACATTCTCTGTGATTTTACAATACTACAAAAACATGGGAATTATCCATGGGTGAGCAGGAACAGCATCACCCATAATTTAAGAATTAGGGCAAAATATTATACAATTGCCAAGCAGATATGTATGGATGTTTCTTGTTCTTCATAAAGATTCAATTCCATCCTACAACTATGGAAACCAAGACCTTGGATACAATTATCTTTAAAAATGTACTTTACACGTGCATAAAAGCCCATCTCGTATTTTGCACATTTATAGAGTAACAAAACAAAACAAAACAAAAAAAGAAGTTAAAACCTATAGCTACCCAAAAATCTTTATCAGCTATGGTCTCTCCTTAGCAACCAGAGAAATGCAAAACCTTGGATCATAAAATTATGACCAAGAGCTACTTGTATTGTTTGCATTGATCTTATCTAAGAAAAACAATTTAACAGGTTCTTGTGATTTTCTTCATTACATTTATTCTTATTATGCTATTCCAACATCAAAGTATCCCCTATTTTGGTACTGTTTTTAATCAATGAAAATGCATTGATAATAAATGACATAAGCAAAAGGACAATGATTGGCCAAGTTCAAAAATATATGTCCTCTCAAGGGAAAGTATATGAATTCAAGATTGTCATTATAGGCCATAGAGCAAAGCTAGGTTTGAGATGCACTATGGTTCTGTCACTTGTGAACATGTATGACTGAGACTCATTTTCAAATCATTCTTTTAGGTAGAGTTCTGAAATGGAATACAATTCCAATAGGAAAAATATTTGCTTAAAATATCTTTCCTGTCTCCCCACATTGGTTGCACCTGATTCACATAACATGCTAAACAAACTGTGTTTTAGTTTAGGATCTTGGGTAAACCAGAAAATAAATCCAGACTGAGGTTAAGGCAAGGAACCATATGAAACCATAACGTATCTAAGCTGGCCTGTGGCTCCATGATTAAGCAACCAGCAAGTCTTCCAGGAAAACAAAAGTTTAGTTCAGGAACAGCTGCAAACAGAGCCGCTCCTATATGCTCCTTTTTTTCCCCTTATGCTTCAGGCGTGCAAAGCGCTCATTTTAAAAGTAAAACAAAGGACTCAAGTAATCTTTCCACATCCTGCATGTTTGCTTCCTTTTATTTTTTAAGAAAGACAAAATACAAATCAAGGTACCAGCAGTGGGAGAAAGACCAGATTGTTATGGCGTGTTGCGGGTTACTGTGCCTTCTAGCATGAACGATCCCTGTTGCTTAACTTTAGAATAATTTAAATTGTTGTTCGAGCAGCTCCTAATTCTTCCAATTTGGTAAGGTTCAAGTTGGAAATTGCCACCGAACAGGTCTTTGGAGTGACATGCAATTACACAGTTCAGGGCGGTTTTAAAAGGGCACGCCAGTTTTCACAGCACAGTTTTCCTCCAAAGCTTACCTGTCATGGTGGATAATTAAACTAATTGCCTCAAACAATACAGCATTCTTTGCATTTGAATGCTGCACTTTCTTTGATTTAGGAGGTTCTTGAGCTTTGTTAAGAATAGTTTCCAGACATTCTGTGAGACGTCCTCGAACGGAAGGGTCTTCTGGGAGAAAGAAACTCATTAGGCAAATTCACTGAACAATGTAAAATTATACAACTACTATGTGCCTTTTAAATGTCTCATAGAAAAACTCAGTCCTATTTCCAGATAACATATGGTATAACATACCCTGCAAGTACAGAGTTCCTAGTGATTTCTGATCTAGGCAGCTAATAGCTTCAAGACAATACACAGCATTAAATAATTCCAATCCTAAATATGTGAAAAATGCAGAAAGTTACATTTTTAAGCGAAAAAAACAACAACAGCAGCTTCCATGCAATGCTCAATTTTGTGGCTGCAGTGAACTAAAACAAAAATTCCAGAGTATCTTCCTGAGCCACAATGTCCCTCAGAGCTGGGTAGGTTTGTCAAAATGGAAAAAGCAGAGAAAGATTCTCTCCAATCTCCTTTCTAGCATCAGGCAAATACAGAGTAAGAAAGGATCAGGAATGCTGAGAAAGCCATTCTTGCTATAATCCAACTTCACCAATTAGTGTTAGGCTATTTGACAATACTGGAGACAAATAAGCCAAATTGATTTAAGTGCAGGGGAACGGTTCCCAGCCAATAATGTTTTGACACAATGGAGGACATTCGTTTTCAAATTGTTGAAATAATCTTGACCTTATGCCTCCCCCCACCCACTGCCCAGAGCAAAATGTACATATGGGACTCAGGAATGTTATACTTCCAGGAGATGTTATTCCAGATGTTATCTGGAAGTGACCTCCAACACAAACAGCAAATATAACACGTGTGATATATGATGTCTCTCTGTGTGTGTATGTATGTATATATGTATTATACTTGTGTGATTTGCTTTTTCCTCTGAATGGCAAACTTCAGTTATCTAAAAACGCTAATTGCATCTTTTATTCATCTTAAGGTCTCCAAGAAAAATATACCCAGAAGCTTCTCATTGGGCAATTCTACAAATTCCTCTCTCCTTTTGCATTTTTCCAATTTCTAAACAATTTTTAAAAACAAATGTCTAGAACGATATTCCAGAACTAGCCAGGGCAATGTAGAATATGATGTAACTTTTGTTCCAAGTTCTGGAAACTATGTGTTTGATATCGCATCTTACGACTGCATTTCAGTGGCAGCTCACACTCCCTTGAGATTAACCAGGGTGTCTTTTCCACATATACTGCTACCATGCCTGCTGTCATCAGATCTATACTTCTTTGCTGAATATTTTCTGAACTTATGGAAGCTGAATTGCCTCTTGAAGGTATGGCCCAGAAATTGCTTTTAATCTTTGTTCTGCCTTTTATGAGGCTAGGGATCTCTCTGGGCTTTCTGTTTCCTATAAATCTGTAAGAATTTCATCTATGCCTTCATTTAAATCACTTGTTTAGCCAAATTAGCCAAATGGCAGTAGACCAAGGAAAGAGCCAAACAGTATTCATTAAAGGAGTTGGATCCAGGTAATGTTGTTTCAGCCAAGCTGTATTTGTTCCAAAATACTGAGAACCAGGTATGCTTGTTCAGCCAGTTGTATTTACTTAAAACAACCACCACCTCCATCATCACTCTATAGTAGTTTGGATTCAAAGGGGAAAATATTATTTTAAGCATATGTGAGCATGTGCATAGCTATTCTAATTTCTGATACATTGCAATCTCCACGATCCCATACATACATACATTTCAAATGCTATTAGCTGTTCTTTGCTAATTAAAGGAAGCGTGAAACTATGACAGTTTTTCATTACTTCACCTGGTGGTGGATAGCACTGCAACAATCTCAAAAGCTTCACAGACAACCATGGAGCAGGGACAAAATAGTAAGTATAATCCTGGAGATCAGTAGATGCTGACGTCACAATCTGAAAGTACATATTTTCTGTTACTTTCTGGTTACATTTTGTAGGCCCAGGGAATGCACAATGCAGATTCTGAATTTTAATAAAGTCTAAGAAAACAGGAATTAAAATTCAAGAAAATAAAACTCCTCATTACTACTCAAAAACACCTAAAATGGCTTCTGGGGAAGATAGGTTGGCTGGAGTAACTTTAGAAGGGTTTTTTTCCCTTATGAATGTGAAAATGTACTAGTCTGGGTGTGAGCATTGTCAAAGGATACAGGACAGGAAATCTGACAGTAGCAGACAGAGTTGTGCCCAATTTTGAAGAGTTGGGGAAAATAATATAGAATGCAAAAAGACAAATAAGAATCCTACATGTATTTTATTGTATCAAACCAGTATCTGAATGTATCTTTAATACTTACTGCTTATTAAATTTACAATTATGTCATTTTTTAACAGTTGGGTGGGAAAAAACACTGTCCTTGAGATTTGTCAGGGAAAATAGAACAGAATAACCATGGATACAAAATGCTCATTTTGAACCAAGTTTGATGAAGAAAAGGGAAAAGCAAGCTGGGATGTCGAAGAGACTTCGGTTCTCTTTGTTTTTTGCCTGTTATCAATGTGCTGAACCATCATCAAACATTTTGCTGTCATGTCTGAGCAGGGTATAGGAGTATCATATGTAACAAATGCAAAGCTGGGTGGGCTGGTCTTACACTTAACATCTTAGCACACAAATATGCATATGTACACATGCTTCAGCATTTTGTATATTCATTTATACCCATAATTAGCAAAGACTTCTCTTCTATGTAAGAACAATTAAATAGCATATTCCAACAAATACAGGAAGTCCACACAGATCATATATCGTAAAGAAACTGCTAATGGGATTTGGGTCTCAGAGTTCCAAAGAAACTTCCCCATTTCCATTCAGCATTCAGAGACAAAGTTCATCTGAATGTTCCAGGTTTTCCCTCCGTAGCTGATAATCCAAAACCCATTCCCTGTACCCATCAGTCAGTCACATGGTCCAATCACTGACAGTCCCAACTAGAGACACTCCTACCCTAACACACAGCCTTGACTCAGAAGAAGAATGTTGTTATGTCTAACTTCTACCTCTCTCTATAATCCCCAATTTCCCAGACACAAGAATGTGGCAGTGTGGAAGCTTCTAATAAAATATGGCTTTCTATGGCTGACATTGGGTCAACTCTTTGTTCCTTATGGATCTATTTGTTTTCTATTTAGGCTTAATAATAGTTTCATTCATAAGAAAGTAGGAAGTTAATTATACGATTTTGCAAAATGCTAAATGCTAAATGGCAAGCAGAGTAACACATTAACTGGTCCCTTGGTTCCTTAATACTTTTTTTGGCATTGGTCCTGGGCTGACCATCTTTTGGTCTCCCATATTACAAACACTCCTTTTGTGAATGACCTCCAAATGGGAAGCCAGAATTAAGTTTTGGAAATTCCTAAAGTTGCACCAAGATTCCATTTCTGTTGTTAAAAGATTTCACCTGGCTGAAATTAAGGAGAATGCTTCCATTAAAAAAAAGTTATGGCTCACAAACAGGCCTGAAAAAGATTTAGGAACTTTAAGAACTAAAGTTTTGACTCCAGGAGAAGCGAAAGATGCCATAATCTCAGCTACTGTTCACCATCTAAGTATAATGCATGTAAATATTGTAACAAAAATATACTGCTATATCTTGCTCAGTCTCCCTGGGACAAGGAACAGGAAGTTATTCTATTTACCTAAAAAAATAACCAGAAAAGGAAAATCCAAATGTCTGAAGTTAAATCAGAAGAATAATATTTGTTCAGTAGTGCATTGCTGAATAGAGGACAATTTTCAAGATAGTAATAAAATTAATAAAAGGCCAAATGAGCTATTCACACAGGATAAAAATATAACAACACAAAACAACAGAAGCTACAGATGCTATTAAACTTGTATTATTTGTATTATTTGTCCAGTTACTAAAATAGACGAACTTCCTAGATTCTATAATTAAAAAGCTAATGGCTTTTGTTTTAAATACCTCAGCTGGTAAGCCCATACAAATGGTGAATAATCTTATAAAAGCTATGTACAATTAATGTTTAAATATACTTTTATTCTTTTGATTCCATCTTGATTCTTGACAATTGCCTCAATAAATTATTGTCATTTTCTTGGAAAATTTCAGAAGTGGCTTGGCTTTGCCTCTTTCCTAGAGGTGAGCGAAAGTTACTGGCTAAAGTCCCAGATAGGACTGCAATTCATAGTCATCCTGTTTCTAGCCTGATATCTTAACCACTACACTAACATGACTCTTCATAAGTATACTTAGGATTGTTTATACCTATATTAAGAAGTACATTTTATAGGGGAGAAAAGAGGAGGCAATAGCACTGTGTACATTTGCCATCCTGAGTTGAACAAAATAAATAAAAGCCAACATAAAAAAATCGAATAACAACTATGTGTGGGCTGAAAATATATTCTCACCACAAATTTGAGACACAGATAAGTTACCAAAATCCATTAAAAAAGGACTAAGAGGGTTATTATAAGTAAGCCAACAATGAAGTTTGTAGTTAACTTTTACGCAGTCAGATAGGCCTCAGCATCAACTGTACTTTCATTTTGCAAGTAAGAACTTGAAATTATTAACCTAATCAATTATCCTCTTTTATATTCTAGGCTTCTTTTGTTCCACCATTATGTCTAGCCAACAATCTACTTACTCTACTAAGCCTGGAAACAGCTAGAGATATTGATGTCTTAAATTCATCTGGATTCTTTTGTGCCAGAGTAGTGATCAAACTGGTAGCAGCGGTAACCACACCCTGAAAAAAAAGCAATTTTATAGTTCCCTTAAAATTTCCAGGTTTAAATCCGTCACAAGTACACTATGTTATTATTACACACAAAGAATACAATCAAGTTTAATATTCCATTTTATAAGCTTGGTAAAAGAGAATTTCATTTTGCGATGGTGCTTAGATTTCATAGTCAAGGTACGTTCAAAATACTGTCACAGTCTAGATATGGGTGTTATAGGATTGTAAGCTTGGCTGTCGAAACAAGATCCTCAGCTTCACAGCTGCCCATGAAAACCATTATGTCCTTTAACTTGACACATATGTCTCACATGGGACTTCAGGTGGTGAACCTCTGAATTCTATTACACAACAGGGCCACCTAAAAGTGGCTCTCTTTCTCTACTTCAAGTGATTTTTTTTAATTCTTAACTGTAAGAAATATAAACAAGAACTTTTAATAGCATAACTCAACTTTCATTGATCAGATATTCTCCAAAGGTATGAGGCTCATTAAAAATTTAACATGGCCTTTTAAAATTACCTTATCAAGAAAAAGAGATACTGCAAAGCAAAACCTAGTTGCCAGCAATATTTGATCTAGTTCCTCCCCCATGTTATTCTTCCCGGCCAACTGTGATTTGGCATCAGGAGCAACTGTTTTAAGTTATTCCAGACCTTCTCATACCATGTCCAGAAGGTGGTGCTGAGGGACTATTGTTTACCTTCTAGCTTTCCTTTTATACCTTATGTTGTCAAACATCTACGTCATCTGGAATTTTGAAGTGGGGAATCATCAGTAAGCTAATAACAAATCACTCTATTCTGTTTTATCATCCAATTCCAAATAAGCAATTGATATTTTTGAACCTTACCTAAATTCAATAAAGAACTGGATTAGGAAGAGCAAGCTGAAATGAAATCCAGACAAGAAGGAAGTACTATTGTTAAGTATGAAACTGGGACAGAGCTTCTGCCTAGTTTGAATTGGCCTTCATTCTCCATGAATGAGCAGTTTGTAATCTGAGAATATTCCTTAATTCCCAGCTAATGAGTAGATTTGTAGGATAAAAAAAAAGGTTCTGTTCCACAATTCTGGCAGAACCAATACAGCCATAGTTTCTGTGGGGCAAAAATAAAAACTTCTTTAAAGTATGGGCAGGACATGGACAATCCATCTTGTTTCCTTAGAACATCTCATATTTTGGATATGATCCAGAGAAAACCTCCAACTAGGGAACGTATTCAGCTGTGCTTACCAGATGCTGGTCATTGAGAAGGTGCACAACTCTTGATGTCCAGTCTCCCATTGGCACTAGATCAGGAGATGTTCTGTATAATCGTAGCAAGCACAGGGCTGCACTTTGCTTTACACTATCCATGGTGTCCCTGCAAGAACAAATAAAATCCTGTCAATAATTGAAAGGATCTCCCTAAACTCCCTGGGACACATTTTGTTCAACCCAGTTATATAGTGGAAAGAAAAACTTCCCTCATACAGAAGTAATTGGAAACTAATCATCTTGTTGAGCAATTGATTCTATAAACTGGAATCTTTTGTATCACAGTGAGAAAAGGAGATAGAAAGTATTTTTAGGTTTCCTATAAATTTGTTACTGAAATAGCATAGAACTTTTCCAGTTACAGCAAATTTTATAGAGGCATTTTCTAGAAGACCGTGGGATAAGTTCCTAGGTGCACAGTTAATCTTCTGGCATACCCATCTACATTTGAATGAAAAGAAAGCATCTTCACCACCAGAAAAATATATATACTTGCAAAATTCCTAAATGTATGATCACAATTGGAAAATGAATGTTGCCAATACACACATCATTTTACAATTCACACACTACTACTTCAACTTATCAGATTTCTGGTATAAGATAAGGTTAGTTGCCAGAAAAATTTTCTTTACCCTTCAAAGCTTTACATTCCTATGCTATATTAGCTCAGTAAAATAAAATATTTACTTATTTTTACTGTGATTAAACAGCTAGTTCTAACAAAACTTTTCAAAGTTTAGAATGTCTTTACAAGGCTGCCTCTTACTATCATAAAGATAACATAGGTTCACTATAACACGCAAACACATTACAAGAGATTTTTCAAGATTCGCCTTTGATGAGATAAGTGGGCATATAAATTGAATTAATTAATATGTAAACTAAAAAAATAAACTTCTGAAAAACATCACAGAAATAGAAATAGACATTCATATAAATTTGGTGCTGCGTTTAAACTAACACTTAAGTAAGTTTGCATTGATCAGAGTTGCAAACTTTATCTAATAAAGCCAATATTAAGGCAACCCTTAAAACATAATCACAAACACTGGAAGAAGCCCTTATTATTCATAATAAAGCAAACATGAAAGGTTCACAAATACAAATAGCTGTTCTCTCTTTCCAATGTCAAATAAAAGAGATAGATTTCTAAGCATGAGCACCATCAGTGGGAAGAGAAAGTGTTTAAATAAATATGATACTTGTTACATCTAACAGAATAAATTCAATTGCTTACCACTAACACATAGCTTGTGCATATTACTTACCCAGCTACCAGTATTTTTGGAATTTCACCAGCAAATGCTTCGGCCATCTCTCTGCTACCCACATTGGCAATGCAGTGCAAAGCCAGTCCCATAAAAGTGGGGTTCCGGCTAGCTAAATCATTCTTGATTGCATTGTTTATCAGGCGTATCAACTCACTGTTTGAATTCACAAGTACAGAGATGAACAAATAACCCTGGAATTAGAGAATAATTAGTGGTGAGTCAACTGGGAAATGTTTAACATGTTATGTGGAAGGTTTTGAAAAATGGTTCCTGCATGTGAATTGTACAAATTACTGAGGAATCATTTTTTTAGTCCTGGCCTTGAAGCAAGATGTGTTACACTACACCAATTTTTCACTGTAGTTAAAAATCAATGCAAATTTCTGATGATCTAGACAGCTGGGGATACTAAACTAGACTGAATTAGTACAGTGTTGTTACTTTTAAAGAGTCATGCTGGCAAATAGCTATATACCAGAAAGAACATCTGGATTATTGTCAATTTGGTCCCTGACATTCCTCAAAAAGATCACTTAGAACAGCTTTTCAGATCCATTTTGAAAAATGCTTCAGAAGGCCATACACATATATGCATGTGTACTGGCATATAATTAAGCACATAAACCTTTGTACAGAAGCCTTAAGTTATACAATTTGAGGGACATGTCCAAGATTCTTGATCATAATGCTGTTTCATGCAAGAATCAGACTGATTAGATATTATTATGAGAAAGTTAGATAAATTACTGTGTTAAAATTACAGGTAGTTCTTAACTTGCGACTGATTGCTTAGCAACCATTTAAGGTTACAATGGCCCTACATATTTATAACCCGGATTCAAAGTTATCACAGTTCCTGCCCACAGTCATGTGACTGGACTTCAGGCATTTGGCAAACGGCCTGCATATACAGCCATTTTCAGTCCTATAATCATGTGACCATACTTTTACTTCTAATTTTTGGCAAAACTACATTCATAGCAAACAATTGTTTGGCTTAATGACTGTGAACTTGCTTAATGACCGTGGTGATTCACTTACTGACCATTACAAAAGAGACATAAAATTGGGTCAATCATATGACCACCGCACTTTACAACTGTTAGGAATTACAACTGTGATGGGCAGTTTCCATTAGGATCATAACTCGATCATATCACAAATGCAAACAAAATGTTAAGGTTTGGCCAATTTACTATCTATAGGTTTGCTTTGTGAATTTCTTTAATGACAAGCAGGAAAAAGGGAAAGTAGCTGGTCAAATGCTAAGGAGATGACTAGCATTGATAGCCTCCATTTAACTTATATCTTATTGACTTTTCACAAAACCTGTCATGAACTATTTTTAATTAAAAAAAAACATACCACAGAGAAAGTGAGATAAACAATGTTTACCAAATGTTTGGGCTTCAATTGAAAAGAAGGTAGAACCTATACCTGTATTTCTCTCAATAAGATGATTGTATGTTCCAGCAACTATGTAGCAAGCATTTTGTGTGTGTAAAACTGCTCTATTATCATCTGCTTCTTGGTATATTATAAATGCAGAACAGTTTATCTATGCCTTTTCTGTTTCAATGCCAAGGACATACTTTTCTAAGAAATCAAACTAGATCTAAATCTTCTGCATTTATCTACTTTCGAGTTCTCAGTTATATTACATGTCACTCACTAAGTACTCCACAGCAGTAAGGAGAAAATCTAGTCATGATGTTATAATTGTCTAGCCAATTATAATATTATGAGTGGCTAGAATTAGGATAATGTAACAGAAGCTTATGACCACTAACATCATATCTCATTCTAGGCTTTTCTGCAACAGATGTACAAATGAAATGTGAACAACCTATAACCCGCAGCCATAGGGGATTCTTGATGCAATTTTAGAATTCCATGGTATCAGTTCATATCGCTGATAAATGCTATCTCTTAACCCAAATCAGTTGCTTAAAAAGGAGAAAATGGTATAGAGAAAAGAGAACAATTGGTGTTGGAGAATAAGTACCCCTCCAGCTAGATATAGGTAATCCTCAGCTTACGATCATGATTGAACCCAAAATTTCTGTTGTTAAGTGAGACATTTGTTAAGTAAATTTTGCCCCATTTTACAACCTTTCTTCCCTTTTTAGGGAAGGTTGTTGAGAAGGTGGTGGCCTCTCAGCTCCTACGGACCTTGAATGAAGCTGATTATCTGGATTCT
>JANHGC010001181.1:78874-91677 GCA_027560395.1 Boaedon fuliginosus
ATAGATAGATAGATAGATAGATAGATAGATAGATAGATAGATAGATAGATAGATAGATAGATAGATAGATACATACACACACATACATACTACGTACACACACACACACACACACACACACACACATATATGCTTTTCTTTTTGTATTTGGAACAGTAATATTTGAAATGCGCATTTTAATCACAGATGAAATCTATGCAGGAATATAGCAGGGTCCTAAATTAAATATAATATAAACATTTTTGTCATCTCTAATTTTGGAGAGGATAATTTCAAACCCAAGCATATGCATACAGATTTATAACAGCAATAGGCTTGCAACATTAGCTGTCTCCAGTTCCCACCTCTGTTCTAATGCGCTGAAATTATAAAACAGCACTTGTTATTCAACTGCAAATGCTGGCTAAAAGGCACTTATATGCTATCCTGATGCGCACAACAGAGGAAGAAATGCAGGCACAAGAACAGTGTCAGACAAAAGGCAAATAGGGATTTGCTTTCCATTTCCAAAGTATAAACAGAGGTGAAGCTGCATTTGCCCATTTGAGATATTTATTTTTTCCTTAGGCTCTTCTCCTTCCAGAAAAATTAAAAGCTGTGATACTTGATTTTTTTAATCTGTTTCATGCCAGGGCTAAAGAAAGAATCTATTTTCCTTCTTGTTTGAAGCTTAAAATTTGATAAATGCTAGGTTTCTAAATTGGATACACATTTGAGTGAAATCTGTGTTGCCTAATTAAAATGTAGTATTGAAATATAGTAATGAAAATACATTTATATAATATAGAAAATATAGTATAATTTTAGTTAATTTCAGAGGAAATTGACATGGGGCTAGATGGCATCTTGATTCAAACCACTCCTAGTCTCATCTTTGTAACCGACCAAAAACTGGACAAAACTGTGTCCTCATATTTGACCATTTAACTGAATTTTTGGTAGTACCACCTCAGAGTTGAGTGTGCACCCAATGTTATTACAAGATAGCAAATAAATGCAAACACTCCTCAGTCAACGCAGCCAAGAGGCAAGCAGAGAAAGTCTTTGATTTGATAAACAAGAAAGATCAGGAGGGAAATTACATGGTAATTAATGGCATAAGTTTTCTAAAGATATATAGAAATAGATTTTTTTGACTGATAGTCTGTGTTCTGATGTAAACGGTGTGGGTAAAGTTTTCTCTTCCCTCTCTTTTTCTGCCCTGAAGATACAGGAAGACCTATTCCTTCTATAGATTGCCCAGAATACTTCTAGGCAGTGCCATTGCAACAGTTAGCTCTTGAGGTCAATAGAGATGACCCATCAGACTGGATCTCTTAAGTAGGTAGCTGCAAAATGGAAATCCAAATGCTGACTTGATTTCCCTAAACTATTTAAAATACATGCAGACTATTGGACTTCTACAAGCAGCCTCTAACGGTACTCACATAGAAAAGGTAGTGCAAATTCTAGAAAGTTAGGGCTATGTTATCACAGACCCAATCTGAAAGTAATAGAATGGAAAGGAATGGAACCTGCTAATTACTAGCCCATCTGTTTGCTACTTACTACAAGTAAGCTAGATACAAGACATAAATCTAAGAATCTACTGAATAGGCTGGGATAAGGGAACAATGGTGAATTATGCATAGCAGAGGAATAAGCAAGTATTAGGGCAGGAGGTCAACAGTTTTATGTATTATTTATTTATTTGGCATATGGCAAGTATCTTATAAAATAGTCGAATACCACACAAGGGGCTTTGCACATAGAGATGGATGGCAGAAGAAAATGGACACTCTTGATGGGCTTCTGTTAGTGGGAGCACCAGAAGGATAAGCTCAAGCCATTAACCAATGTCATCTGGCCCTCCCATTGGCAAATAACCCTCTCTCGGTCTCTTAGAATATGTAGGAGATAAGCTTTGACTTTTAAGACTGACTTAAAGCTTAGAGTTGGCAGTTGCCGCTTTTCTGCTTTATTAGGGCTCCTTTGTTATTTGTAATAATAAATGTGCTTTTTAAAGAGCTGCATCCTGGATTCTCTTGTCTTCCAGTTCAGATAACAGTCTCAGTACAGCCTGACAGTTGCTATGGATTAAGATGTCGTACAAAAATATCTCAAGGCACTTCAGATATTACATAAATTATCTAATAAGATCTCAGCTCCAAAAGGTTAAGCAAGCCTATGCATTAACTTCTCTTCTGTTTAACTTTTTATACAAATGCCACTCTCTGACAAGAAAAGAATGCCATCTGTTTAAGTGAGCTAGGCATACTCCTTGTATCCAGATGATGCAATTCCACTGACAAACCTGGCAGGCCAAAGAAACACATACTCCAAAAATGTGAAAGGCAAGTTAAAGCTGCCACAGAAAGGCGGGTCTAATGCTTGTCCTGAACCATAAGTAGCAACTGCATTCTAGTTGTCCTCCACCAAGGTATTTAGTGTCAAGGTAATCATGCAAACATTTTTCTCTTTTCAAATGTATTTATTTGGTTAGGCAAACTGTCCAGCCCAAATTTATACAAGAAATTTTAGATACCCTATTGTATTTCAAACCTCCATGAACACTTACTTGGGGATGCCATCCACTGAGACCAGAACCTACCTATATTCTTTAAATTACTGACATAAACTAAGATTTTTTTTCAACCACTACCTGGCATTTCTAACCCACTGTGGTGGTTTTATTTTATCCTGGGGGGGGGGGGGGAGGAAGGAGAAATATAGAACTGCAATTTTATTTCAAGGTTTTGATTTCATTTCGCCTACAAAGAGCTGGGAAATTATCAGAGGACAGAGATCAGATATATGAGTGATCAGAATGTGCCTTTTCTCCTGACAGAGTTTAGACAGGCTTACAAATGGTCAGCCATTTATTTTCACATGTGTATATCAAACATTAACTTATATATTATTGTTGTTCAATCCTTTGACCTTGGATTCTACTGGAGGAGAAGGTCAGTAATGTTTCTAGTGATCAAAATGCTTCCCATTGTGTACATTAAAAATAGAATCAGTGGGTCATATTTTATTCCCATGTTCTTTCTACAGGGTATTGTGATCAATGTATATAACTGTGGCAAAAACTCCGGAGGAAGCATCTATTACTACAACCAATGGAGCACAGTGATTCAGCTGTTGGACTAGAAGCAGGACATCCTGGTTCCAATCTACTGTCAGTAACATGAGCTCACTGGGTGACTTTGGACCAGTCATTTTCTCCTAGCCCAGCCTACTTCACAGGATTATTGTGAAACAAAAACAGGAGGATGGAACACCATGTATACTTTGAGATCCTAAATGAAAGGCAGGATACGTATGTAAGAAAGTAATATTACTTCTCTCCTACTAGATCAATGTGTTATCCATGATGTTGCTGAATTCAGTCATATAAATGAAGCACAGTTACTCAAGTTATTGGACTTGCATAAAAAAACCTCCAAGGAGGGCACAGGGGATATGAAATGTTTAGAAAAAAAAATCTGCATTTCTGAGATGAAGTATCATCTCAGGGAAGACTGGTGGGAGAGAGGAAGGCTTTAAAGATTGGTAGCCCTGTTGGGAAGGCTGATGGGAAGGAAGGAGAGAAACAAGGGGCTGCGAGTATCCACAGGGAAGTTGAGAGGTGTGCAGTCTCATGGGGTTTGGCTTTTTATTTAAATTATTTCATTAATTTTTGTTAGAGTTTGTGTTTATTGTAAATTTTATGTACATTGCATACATATGTACAAGTGTATTTTTACTTGTAATTGAAAATGTGGTTCAATGTGGATTAAATACAACATGGAAAATGGGAAGGTTTTCTTAAAAAAAATGAAAAGGGGGCATGATACTGAAAAGTTAAGAGATTATTTCTTTCCAAATATTAATTCTTGTTTTTTCTTATTCTTTCTCCTCACTTCCAATACTTCCTAGTAAATACATTCCTGAACTTCATTCTCATCTCAGGAAATTTATTTTTTGGAAAAGGAGAAGACCTGCTGCATCTAACAAGCTAGATGCAAAATAAGCAAAAGACAATCCTGTTTGTCATTGTGCTTGCAATAGGCCGCCTTCAGGCATTAACTTGTCTATGCCACAAAGGAAGAACAGATCAGTTTTGGTTTCCTAGAAGGTGACTGAGTCTCACAGACAGAACACAGGAGCCCAAGAGATAGAAATAAATAAAAATAAGGCTATATTTACTGTTTCCTATTGTGTATACATACAAGCCAATTTAAAGGGACAAATATTACATGTCTAAGCATCAGACTGGGTTTTTTCAAAACTTGACAACTTTAAAGACATGTGCACTTCAGCTCCCACAATTGCCATACCCTCCACCATGTTGACTAGGGCAGGGGTCCCCAACCTTTTTGACCTCAGGGACCACCAAATTCATAATTTTAAATCCCAGGGACCACTAGTATAAATCCAGCGTGCTGCTCCCTAACCCTTCCTTCCTGCTCCTCTGATTTTACCTTCCTTCCTTGCCCCCTCTTGATTTCACCTTCCTTTCTTCCCCCTCCTGATTTCACCTTTTCTTCCCCTCTCCCAATTTCACCTTCCTTCCTTTCTTCCCGATTTCACCTTCCTTCCTTTCTTCCCCAATTTCACCTTCCTTCCTTTCTTCCTTTCCTGATTTCACCTTCCTTTTTCCCCCGATTTCACCTTTCTTTCTTCCCCTCCTGATTTACCTTCCTTTCTTCCCCCTCCTGATTTCACCTTCTTTTCTTCCCCGCTCCCGATTTCACCTTCCTTCCTTTCTTCCCCTCCTGATTTCCCCTTCCTTCCTTTCTTTCCCCTCCTGATTTCACCTTCCTTCCTTTCTTCTTTTACCTGTGTGTGTGTATCTCTTTCTGTGTGTGTATCTTTCTCTTTCATCTCTTTCTGCCTCTCTCTCCTTTCTCCTGCACTCTCTGTCTGTCTCTCTCATCTCTCTCTTTCTCTCTATGTCATTGTTGACACCTGCCCCCTGTAAAGCAGAAGCGGCAACAGCACAAACGGAGGGGCGGGGGGAGAAAAGCAGAGTCACATTTTTTACTAGATCCCAGGCCCGTTTGGGATCACAACGCTGAGCGATTCCAAGAGGCCTGGAATCACCGGAAAATGCAAAGTGGCTTTCCTCCCCCTTGTCGGCAACAGCACAGCTTTGCCCCCTCCCAGCATGTCTCTGGGCTGGCCAGGTTTCTCTGCAAGCCGCACCGGCACCTCTCTTGACAAGGCATGCCAAGTAGAGGGCGAAGAAAGCGAGGGCAACAGAGCACAGCATCACTCCGGGATGGGCCTCCTGCACACACCACCTTTCCTTGGGGAGGGGGTCTATCCTGCCGCCCTCCCACTGTAGGAAAGCCTGCCAGGGTCTTTCTGGTGTGGATGGGCTGAGTGTCAGTCTTCTTTCCACCCACCCACCCCCGCGGTGTTTAACCCAGCTAAAACGGGAGCAGCGGCTGGTGGGCAAAGGGGAAGTGGGTGCGCCCCTGGAGACCTTCCTGCCCGTGCACTCAGTCTTCCATCTGGGGGCTCTTCATGGCCGGCTGGCCGGGTGCCTTCCATGGCTGTGGCTGCAGTGCTGGGGAAGAGGGAAAACTGCAGCCGAGAGGGAAAACTGCAGCCGAGGGAAAACTTTGCAGAGTTCCCGCTCCAGCTGCACAGCGCATGTCAAAAAGGCTGCAAGGCAGCCCTAGTCACACTACTGGCCCATTGGTCAGTGGGAGCAGCTATTTGACCCAGGTGCGCTGCGGACCACCAACATTTTCTCGCAGATCACCCGTAGGCCACGGACTACCGCTTGGGGACTGCTGCTCTAGACAGTGGTGGTAAACCCTTTTGGGTTTGCATACTGAAAGTGTGTGCACGTATATGCGCGCAAGTGGCCACGTGCCCCTGTACCCCCCTCTGTCCATGCGCGTGCTAGACCCTCTCCATTTTATTGCATTTTGAAGCACAGCTGAGCAGAGCGCTCCCCCACCCTCCATGCATGCACGGGAAACCCCTCCACGCTTCCCCTCGCCCCTCTGCGCATGTGTGTGTGACCCCGGCACCGCAATACAGCTGTTCGTGCTGCTCAGTTGTGCTTCAAAACACGGTAATCATAGCATTATGATGTAGGGGTGGGTGGGCAGGCCCATTCCAAACCCTCACATGTGGCGGGTGGGATGGATTCGTGTGCCACCTCTGGCATGAATAACATAGGTTCGCCAACATGGCTGTAGGAAAAAGAAAAATTGCTGCTTGGCTAGACTGAGATAGCTTAGCTTTGGTATTCCATGTATCCTTGCAACTAGGTGAATGAAAAATGAGTTATACAGTATATGAGTCTCAACTTTAAGATGGTGTTGAAGTTGCAACTGATTCATAATGCAAATCATTGTGATAACAAAATAGATGATCTGTCAGTGGCTGCCTCAGAGAGACCAGGGTCAATTAAAGAGACTGACAATAGTTTTTAACCAACTACTTGAAAGCATATCTCCTCCAGTACCAGCCAACTCAACTGTAAGTTGAGTTCCATCTATGGGTCTTTAGGAAGTGGGTGAAATATGATAAAGGGAATGTATATTTGATATTACATGTTCTAACAGCAGCAGGAATTGTATTTGCACACCATTGGAAAAGTGATGAAACACCATTGGAAGAAGATATAATTAAAAAAATATTGGAGTGTGCAGAAATGGACAGATTAACACTGAAGATAAAAGAAAAAAAAGACAGAATCTTTTCAAACTTGGGACTTGTTTTTCAATGGTTGGATAACAAGGATAGAAATTAGGAACGTAAATATTATTATGTAAATGAACAGACCCAGACAGTACACTGTTCATTAAGCAATATTGTATGTTTAAACACACACACACACACAAGAAGTGGGTGTGATCCTCCTATCTGGTTTTAGAGACAGTGTAAGATCTGCTTGTTCTTTTTACTGTCATTAATCAGATAACCCCTCTCCCTAGTGCATAGGTTAATTGTTGTATATTTTACTTTTGATAGTACTGGTGGTTTACAATTACTTACTGACTAGTTAGTTATTCTTTCAGTTTTGTCTTATTTTCCATGATTTATATGCTTTCTTGTCATCCTGGGTTCCCCCAAGATGAGCAGTAATAGACAAATGCATTAAATGTAAATGGGCAGGTTTCATCATACTTATAAAAACTAAAATTTTATGAAGAAAAATGATGGGTATGTTTTATCCCTTTTTTACGTTTAGCCCCACGGATTTTATTTGAAGACTGGTCTTATCACGATTTTGAAACCGTATTTGGCAGTGAGGATGAGATAGAAGAGCTTTCTAATACTATGATTCAAATAGCCAAGGTAAAATCATATCCATTAGAACTAAAAAAGAACTAATGTAATTGTTTAAGTCAGTATTATCACATAAACCATGGGTCTTCAAACTTGTGGATTTCAACTCCCAGAATTCTTCCTCCAGTCTTGTTAGCTCCGGAATTCTGGGAGTTGAAGTCCACAAGTCTTAAACTTGCCAAGTTTGAAGACCCTTGGTTTAAGTGAGAGTAATAGTAAAAAAAAATGCATTCAAATGGCACATTGTTCAGGTTAACTTATTTTGAAAATCATATTCAGTATTGAACAAATGAAAACTGATCTCTTGATGTTGAAATATAGGTAGCAAAAGCATCAAAACCCCAAAGCAAGTTGAACATTTTTTGCCGGATTCTTAAAACCTTATCAACAGTAAATAAGAGGCTACATAATATTTGTTGGTGTGGATATTTTTTTTCTCACTCAAATTTTTCCATTCTTTTAGAGTGAAAACTTCGATGGTTTTGTGCTTGAAATATGGAATCAGCTAGGAAATCAAAAACAAATGTAAGCCCAGGACTTAAGTTGCATACCATTTTTTGGGGGGAGGGGAAGTATTTGAACTATTAAAGGCTATGATGAAAATCATATTTAGTTAAAGCAAATCTAACTGAAATCATTGTCAACATACCAGGGTAAAAAAAGCCTGAAAGCACAGTGTAAGGAAATCATTGTTAAGACTTTCCTTTAAAGAGCAAGTCTTCTGATGCTATGGTTAAGTGTGGGAATTTCTTTAGTGTATGCTACTCTGGTAGTTTAGGGTAATCTGGACACAACACTGCAGGAACACTATAAAAAGTTATAGGAATGGAGATAATCAGAGGTGGTATTCAGCCAAGTTCTGACTAGCGATAATTTTGATTCAGAAAACTGGGAAATGCCACCTCTGATTGGCTGACAGCATAGCCACACCCATCAAGCCACGCCCACAGACCTGGTAGTAAAAAAATGAATAACACCACTGGAGATAACATGTCTCCTATAATGATGCTTTCGTGCGAATTGGAATAGATTTAGGCATGTCTAACTTGAAGTGTCAAATCAAATAGCGTGGGGGTTTGGGGTTTGTTTATTTTTATTATTATTTTAATGAATACATCCAGTTCTTATCATCTACCATGGTGAGAACTGGCGCAACTCGTTTTCTTTGTGTTGATTCCGACTCCAAAAGTTCCTGCCTTTTAATAACAGAATTATCAAAGAAACTGTTGCTACAGCTGTCAAATCTCCAAGATTAGAATTGATCCCCTGATTGTTGTTGTTCATGAATTCCATGCCCCAGCATGTCTCTTGCGGGACATCAAAGTGTAATGTTTCCCTGTTATTACTTGAACAAAAAGATCCTTAAATATTACAGATTTCAAGTAAATATTTTATTGCCTGAATGAGGTTCTTAAATCTGCAGAATTTTTTAAAAAGCTGTTACAATTTCAATAGGTGATTTTGGTGAAGCTGAACAATACATTAGTTATATTTAAGAAAGTACCATGGGCAAATTATTTGGAAAAAGGTTGAGCGTTACCAATTGAAGACAAATATATGTAGATAGCGTGCTTATTTTTTCCACATTTTTTTTAACCTAACCAGTTTGTAAAATGCATAGTGCCAAAAATATTTTGTCGGCACCTGGCAGACTTCTGCAGAGATCATTCTAAGTAGGGTACCATAACTGAGAAAGCCCCTCTTCCTTATAGCCATTTAGTGTAATTGATGATGAATTTAGAAGAATCTTCAAAGATTCACCACTGTTTTCACGGCTTGACATATTATTACGTTCCATTTTTTTTATATTGAGAGATGCCTGCCAGAGAGCTCAGAAAACCATACATCAACCTCTGCTAGGCAGCATCCTTTCCCAAGAATTTAAGTCAATGTGTGAGGCATCCTTCTGAGCAAGCCAGATCTCAATCTTTTATGTGCTGCAGTGTTATGGTGATGTGGTACAACTGCTCTTCAGGTATCCCTACATCCATGCAGATAAGAAAAAGCTCTGTGTTTAAACACTCTGTTTACTTTTCTTGATAAGAATATGGGTATAGCCTCTATTTTAGATTTTCACCATGCATAGTGGTTATTAGAGAAAAGAAAAGGACTAGATACAGAATTGGCCAAAGGGGAGGAGGAACTTTAAAACACCTGGGTGCATTGGTTGCATGTAGGTATTCTTCTTGATCCCTCAAGCTTCATAAAAAAACTTTCTAGAACACAATTGTTAAAGGAATTCACTTTTTTAAAGTCATGGTCAAAGCATTTAGCTGTTGTGTCTGTGAATTGTCCTTGTATCGGATGAGGTTGGCTGTGATTAGAGGTGTAATAAATGTAGCACTTTAGATTATCATAGGCCTCATTGTTTTTACTGTAATGAACATATTGTTTCTGGAACCTTGGTGAGTGCTGACTGACAATTTTCTCTGGCAGTGTTTCTTCTGAATCCTAGCAATGAGAATTCATGATATAATTAAGATCAGTGGAAAGCTATGTACTTATTTTCCACACCAACAAAAGCTTCATGACATTTCTTCTGCTCCTCAAAACTTGACAGGTTGTTCAGACTTTATCCACACAGTGGCAGTAAAGTTCTTGTGGTTCTCTAATCTTTAGATTACAATATCATATTTTTAAGCTGAAAACCTCACTAACTCTATGCTACTGGTTTGTTTCTAAGTACCAATAGCTGATTTTAATGTGCTGTTTAAGAATGCCGAACTGAAATTACCTGACTTTAATTGGTTTTGATTATTTGTGTAGCAAAAACATGATTATTTTCTAGTATCATTGAAGTTTGCTGATTCTTAGACACCTGTACTAGGAATACATAAAAAAGCCATTTGATGTAGTGGGTGAGGCACAAGGCTAGAAAATGAAAGACTCTGAGTTCTAATCCCCCCCACCCTTAAGCATAAAGCCAGCGGAGTGATCTTTGGCCAATCAATCTCTTAGCCCTAGAAAGGAGGTAATGGCAAAACATATTTGAAACCTTGCCAAGATAATGGCAGGAATTTGTTCAGGCTATTGCCAAGAGTCAAGATTGTCTTGAAAGCACACCAAAGGGAATACATAAAATTGTGTGATAGAGTAGGACAGGGCTGTCAAACTCAAGGCCCATGAGCTGAATCTGGCCTGCAGGGTGCTTAAACCCAGTCCACGGGGCCGGCCTGGAAATATCAAAGGACTGGCCAGCGGTGCCTCTGGGGGCTAAAACAGGTTGCGTGCGGCCCCTTGCACCTCATTTTCATCCTTCATGGCCTCCTGCAGCACTCTGGAGGTCAAAAATGCCTCCCAAATAGGCCCAAAACCGGCCCAAAAAACGGTCTGGAAAAATGGCCCAGAAATGGGCCACATGGCCCATTTTCATCTGGCAGAGTGCTGCAGAAGGCATCCATCTCGCCTCCTGCCAGCCCATGGAGGAGAACTACAGTGCTGATCCAGCCCTCGAAGAAATCCAGTTTGACACCCCTGGAGTAGGAATTCACAGGAAGTAAAATTCCTATATTTTAAAGTATACAATTAATGGCAGCATGAGTTTCCTTGGTAATAGCTATAAAGGATGGCTTTACAGTTGCACAGCATAGCACAATACTTTTTCCAGAAGAGATTGGAGCCATTTTATTTTTGTTACTTCATTTTTAATTTTTATAGTCATTCATCATTTTTTATTTGAAGAATTATAGTAGCAATTTCATTGCAGTTTTCTTCCACCAATTGAGGTTTTTTTCCAGTATTTATTGATTAAATAGCTACCGGAATTTTTTTGGAAGGAGGGAAACAGAACAGACAACTTGATTTTTCCATTTATTGCAAAGGAAAAAGAATGAAGGTTTTTCATTTTCATTAGAGGGTATTTTAACATTGAAAAGGGAGCTTCAATATTCCTAAAAGCAGTTATCCTGCTTGTATTTCGAAGACTGAAATTGCTACTCATTTATTTTAACAACCCAAACTACCTTACCCAGATGGTTGTTATGTATGGAGATCTATGAATACTAAGAAGCCATCATTTTTGAGACAAGCAGAAGTTTGCTTCCGTGCATTAAAAATAATACTAATTTTATTTAGGTCAGTAGGTGGTGCCACTGCACAGCTGAATAGAAAAGCACTGTTTTCACTTCAGAGACATTTGCATCTCTCCTTCAGTGACGCATCATTACTTCAATCTGAACCTTGGAAATTTAACCTATTAATCAAAGGCTTATATAAGTTGCTTCCTTCCGTGATATTGCATTAGGCAGTGAGTAGACAACATGCATTATTAACACATTCTTGGAGTATTAAAAGTTTCTTAAAATGTGGGTCTTAACTTTTACCACCCAGGAAGACCATTTTATTTTAGTCTTTTTGTTTTTAAATTACCCCAGTAAAATCCTTGGCAGTGTGGTAAAAGAGTCACTATTTTGTTAAGAGATTCAGAATTTGCAACAAATATCATATTGGGGTAAACTTTCTGTCAGGATGAGCAGCATTAAGTGCATTGGCTAAGACCAAGTTAGTATAAGATGACAGAAGTATCTTGAGTGTATTCTAGTGAGTGAATTATTTAATTTATATATCCACCCATCTCACGTAAGTGACTCTGAGTGGCTTATAAGATTGAAAACAAACAACTCCATCAAGCAATCTCCAGCACCAAGTGTGAAGGTGGTGAGGAGTCAAAGATGTGTTATGACAGCAGTATGTACTCAGAAAACTGTCATCACCTAAGAAAATTGTAACCTTTTTTTTAGAAAGAGCTTAATTGGTTCAAGATAGATTTTCAATGTGGCATACAGCATAGAGCAACTTCTGAAGTTATATTTGACAATAGCAAAGTACATAATCAATATTTAACTATGTTTTGACATTTAGATGGCCTGCTCCCACCTCATTCTTTTAAAAATGCAATACAGTGTGTTTAACTCTCCTTCTTTCAGGAAAGAATAGTAAAATGGGAAAATATGGTCCTAAAACAGTAAAGTTACCTTAAGAGCACTAGAAACATAACCTATAGAGAGCTTGCACAGCGGGGAAGCAATGGCAGTTGCTTGGGATAGAATATATACACTTCTGGTTTATGTAGTTTCTTTTGAGTAACAAATGAAAGTAACTAAAATTGTATCTCAGCGTTATCCCAAAGGTGGTTTTCCAAAAGGCAACTGACAATCTGAATAATTGAGAATCCCTGTAGACATCTCAGCATCATCCTTTAATTCCTTGATGGTCATGAAGTACCCCTAGTACAAAGAAGTGGTTTGACAAGTTAGTCAACCAATATCTAAGTATCTCCAGTTATTTTTCTTAAAAACAAAAAAACTTGCCACCCCTATCATTTTTTTCCATTAATCAAGGAAAACGCTCAGTAGATCCTTCTCTTTGTTTATTTCCCAAAAAAGCAATTTGCATTTTCTAAAAAAGATATTTTATATTGGTGCATAATTCTCAATAATCTATAGCGGGGGTGTAAAACTCGATTTCACTGAGGGCCTCATCAGGGTGATGTTTGATCTCAGGGGTGGGGGGGTAGGTGTGGCCAGCAT
>JANHGC010001181.1:107877-121546 GCA_027560395.1 Boaedon fuliginosus
TGAGCCTGGGGATTCGATCTGACAACCTGCTGAGCAAGTCAGCAGAGACTGCAGTGCTGCATTTAACCACTGCACCACTGAGGCTCTCCTAAGGACTACCTGCATGTCTACAGCCCAAAGCTTTCTTTGCAAACACATCTACCTTGCTTTCTGGTAAATGGGTGTGTTTGTTACAGGTTGCACTTGGCATGACAGTTAATAACTTAAATAAGCAAGCCTTCCCAGGATACCCATTTTTTGCAAGTGCCTTCAATGTGCTGAATATTTCAGCTGTGCTTACTGGTCCACTTCTGATGTACAGCAACTTCTCCCTAGCTAAGCTATCATTGAGCCACAACTGCTGATGTCCTGCATCTCTTGAGGAGATCTTTATCCAAACAGATTCCTATAAATAAGTAGCTTAAAATAAACAATTTTGAAAAGAAAGAAAGCTTGTTTGTCAAGAACTGTAAGTGTTATTACAGTTAAATTTCTTATAGGATTATTCCCAGTGAAGGAAGTTAGGCAGTCCATTCAGGACTTGGGAATTTCACAATGGTTTGAAACAACCTTTAAGGATCAGTGATTTTATGCTAGGAACTCAGTATGCCTATATGCTGCAGAGGTGGAGTGGGCACTGGCCATTTTCAGCACAAGCTTAGAAGTAAAAACTGAAGGTTAGGAGACTATTTTAACATGTTCCTGGTCTCCAAAGTCATTGGTAGAACTTCAGGAGTCTGATGCTACCTGAATATTTCTGGTGTGGAGTATTGATAGTATTGCTTTCAAACTTTGCTGCAGTAACTACACAAGGTGGATACAGTATATGTGGATTGATAGCTTATTTCTTCTTGCAGTACACTTGAACATACATAGTTGTGGGATCAGATTGGATTGTAGTTTTTAAGAATGCCAAACAGCAGTGCCCCCCACCCTTTGGGGCACCAAGGACCACTTCCATGGAGAGAGGTTTTTCCATGGACCAGAGGGGGTATGATTTCACATGTTGCATGCATCCCATGGATGGGGCTTTGCCTGTTTGGCATCCCACGACCTGGTGCTGGTCCACAGCAGTGCATTTTTTTTTAATGCTACATGAGCAAATTTAATGTTTTCACCTCTGATTTTGAATATGTTAAGAATTTCCCCTTTATGTAAATTTCATGATTAAATGAATGAAGGGGAAATTTTTCCCTTCATTCATTTGACTATATTCAAGTCTCTTGTATTATTCCTTCTATCCTGAATGATGGTCCTGCTGTCATAGAACATGAAGCAAGCTATTTTGAAATCACATTTATACTATATATTGTCTATCCTAAACAAGCAGTTTCCTTGGGCTATAACAAGAGAATTGTACTCATATGAAAGCACATGTAGGATTGTAGTCTTAAACACTTTTTGTCAGAGTTTATTTGAGGATGTTTGTTTGCTTGGGAAAGGTTATCCGGGGGGTCTGTGCAATGCTTAAGACTTGAAAGGACAAGGGCACTTCAGAGTGTGTGTGGCTGTTGGTGCAGCACTGTCAGCAACTACTGAAAGCAGCCACAACCTTTTTCTGACATTCTGTTTTGGTTACAGTGCTTGTCTTCCTTTCTCCAGGGCTGGCTTCAGTCAGTGTTGGTTGGTAGAGAGAGAGAATTACCCAAGCCCCTCATTCCTTCATGGGATTCTCAGATTTCTATACTATCCACCGCCATCACCCCCTTTTCAACATCTACATGAAACTACTTGGTGATGTCATCTTCTGCTTTGGGGTTTGCTATATCAGTACCCTGGTGATACCCAATTATATCTTTCAACTCCAAGTGAGGCTGACAAGGTTTTGCCCTAATGTCTGGAGACTGTGTGGGTTTGGATGAGGCGGAACTGCCTCTTGACTTACTCCTACCAAGACCAAATTACTGTGGGTTTTTGACTGCAACTTAGATCTTGGTTGGGTTTGCACTTCCCCATTCAAGAGTGGTTCCCAATTTGGGGAAGTCTTCATGGATTCACAGCACCTGCTCAATAAGCAGGTGGCAGCTGTGATCAGAAATGGTTTTGCCCAACTTCTGCCAGGCTGGTTTAATCAGACAGGGTTGGTGTGCTCCAGGTTCCAATGACTAAACAAAGCCATCTGTACTCTGTAAGCAAGCCTTTTGTATAGCAATGCCAATTCTGGAATGAGGTTCCTCCACCCAAAATTCAAACAACTCCCACCCTATTGGTATTTTGAAGGACATCTCCTCCCAAGGACGTAGATCTTCACCCAGGGCTTTTGTGAGGACAACCAATACCTCTTTCTTCCTCCTTCTTCTCTAGGTTTCTTTTCTGTATCATCATTGTTCTTTTATCTCGCTCTGTTCTTGTGATTTTTGTCTTGTTCTTCATCTTTAAATGTTTTTGACCATTGTTAATCACCCAAAATTGCTGGGAGTCAGGCTGCATATAAATTTGAGAAATAATAATAATAATAGCAATAGTAACTGTCTATATTGTTAGATGTTGCCTAAATAATTCTTAGGTCCTTAGTTAGGACTTGAATTATTGAAATGCCATCAGTCTTAGATTGCAAATCTAAATGGAGATTACCTAATATTTACATAATAAATGGAGATTACCTTATTATTTACATAAGAAATAATAACTGTAATAATATAGCTACTATTGATGTGTAGAAAGTCATGGTTGCTTTAAGGACTGGATGGTATATAGTGTATGAGTGCTTATGTGTATGCCGAAAATGCCCCTTCTCCTTCAAACTCAACGCATAGCCCTATTAAATTGTTGCAGAAAATTATAAAGGGAAAATGGCTCAAGAGAGATATACTGCATACTTAAAAGGTAGCAATTGCTAATTGATTTAGTCAGGTATAGGAAGGTGACTACATGATTAATACAAGCTCTTAAAAGTGCTGATCTAATGAAGAATCAACTTTTCCATTATTCACAGGAAGCCTTCTTTAAAATGTTGCCATGTAAAACCTCATATAGTGCTTCCTATTGATAATACTATTTTAATAGAGCCATTATAAGAAGGGCCAACAGTTGTTTGTTTAGGCTTTCTTATGTATGCCATTCTGGAGTGTAGCTTCCTTTTTGTTGCCAGATTAATTCTGGTAGTCAAGATGAATAATATAGTTCATGAATTGTACCTCAGTGTTTGCATCATGCATCTATGAATCAGTTTTAATTCTTAAGATTTGAGGGGGGAAAGATAAAAGGAATTACATTTTGGATTTTTCAGTTAGTTGCGGTGTGGAAAGCAGAGGAACAAGAATGTTTTAGTATCTGTTTGTTCCAGGATTCATTTAATGTCAGTAGGGTTGTGGCCTGGTATAACATAGATAAAAACGGTGTGGTTGCTAGGAGTCAAAACAGCTTGATGACCCATAATCAGTCAATCAATTGGAGGATTACTTTGAATATCTATTCTCTGCCCCCATTTGGATGTTATGATTTTACTTTTTTTTATTAGGTTCCCTGAATTGAATCCTACCCTATATAGACCATAGTTCTGCCCTTTTGTAGGTTCCTGTGTGGGTGTGCAGGGAGCCCCAGTTCCAGTCCAAGTACCCAATATGTGAGTTTCTGGGTCGTGCTTGTTATGCTTCTTTGAAGAATATTGCTATCAACAGGAATATTGCCATCACTATTGCTGCTTTTTGGTGCTGGGTATGTTTGTTATATGTGTATGCTGGAACGTTGATTTCATTTTCTATCATGGATAGTGAAAAAAGCATAGATGTACACCTCAGGCTTACCATGTTTAGTGACTGCAGCTTTCCCTGTTTGTATGTGAAAAGAAGTCTATCTTCAAAGAATGTGCTACAACACTCTAAGGATGTAGCTTTTGGATCCCCCCCCATACACAGACACACACATTGATCACACCAACCTTTTTTTGTATTCCAACAGTATTTTCTGCAGTAACCATTGCTTGTGTCCCAAGGGCTTTCAGATGTTCATCTGTCCTTGGCAATTTACTCTTCTGCTGCAGGGAGCACCAATGAAAGTGACCAATTTAACCTGGCCACTGCATGAAGAATAGCCGCATATTCTTTCCCAGAAGTGTGCTAATGGTTCATATTTATTTGTATAACAAAATGATGTCAGAATCCTCATATTCATCCATGAGCCATATCCAGTACTACCTGTCATGAATACTAAACAGTTGGCTGCTTTTAATGTTTCCTTTCAGGTCATCACAGTTTTAGGGAGCTGCTGTGCCTTGCCATCTCTTATGAGCCACCATAAAGCAATTAGTTTTATTAGTGCAGCTAAATGCCAGCTGGCTGCAAATCATCAAGTTGTTTTCCAGGGACAAGAATCTCTGCACCTCTGTCTAGATCAGGAAATACACTGTCTTATCAAAACACAACTGCACAGTTTTTTTTTAATTAAATCATTGTAGCCCATCTTCTGGCTTTTATTGAAAAGAAAAAAGTATTTTTTTTAAAAAACTGTGATGATGTTCAGATTAGATTTAATATAGAAAGTATGTTTGTATTTACAGTTAAAGAATAATTTGAAGTGCACTCCTTCAAGCAGCCAGTTTCTTGGGAAGAGATTATATGCAAGTTGATTGATTGATTGATTAAATTTATAGGCCGCCCAACTCCCGTAGGACTCTAAATTACCATTGAAGTGTTGACATCAGATATAAAGAAAAGTTAGCAATTTGGCACAAGACTAAATTTGCAATGGTGATAATAAGTTAATGTATATCCAAATTGTAAGGCTGGTCTTTGACCGTAATAAAGATTTATCTTATCTATCAAATGTATCTTTCAGATAATTTGCCATCTAAGCCTTGACCTAGGAATTTTTTGAGTTTTCATTTTACATCTAGCAGGAGAAGGTAGTTTTTTGTCTTTATCCGAACAGCCTGGAGACAAAAAGTATCTGTGTGCATACAGATGCAACAAAGATTGATGGACTCGGTTTACAGTGCAATATGTGCACAGTTGGATGATCTGAAGTAAGGGACAAATAGCCATGGAGAGAATCTATCTATATGGTTGTTAGGAGTCAAAAGCAACTTGACAGAAAATAATAATAATTTAAAAAAAAACCTTAGCAATTTTTTATTGTTTCATATGGGTTGTTTACTCAGTAATATGGAAATGTTTACAGTGAGATAAGAGGCAGTGACGGCTTCATTCCTTTTGTCCTTGAAGAGATGTAATTAATGTATTCTAAAATGCAGGATATTTTCCTTGAGTTTATAGAGCAAAATATTATAAAATTGTGATGTGACTTTTTGATGGAAATCAAGTCAGAGTTTGTAATTAACAAAACTAAGATAGTGCCACTATTGGAAGAAATCCTATGTTTTCCCATCTTAGAAACTTTGTTTATAGACATGTAGTCTGTGCAGCTAGAACAGCGGTCCCCAACTTTTCCAGCTTGTTGGCCCGGTGCGGGGGAGGGAAAGAGAATGGTTCCGTGCAAGTGGCAGGCACCTGCCGCTCATGTGAGGGGAGTTTGGTGCAGAAGTGCAAGTATCTTCCACTTGTGCGAGGGGACCCCTGTGCACAAGTGCCTGCCTCTCACCTGAACACAAGCACCACTCGCCTGACACTTTTCACAGCCCGGTAATCATGGGCTGAGGCCTGATAGTGGGCCGCAGCCGCAGGGGTTGTGGATCCTTGATCTAGACCATGATTCCCCAATAACTTAGATAATCATTGGGACTACCTAAGGTTGGTACTATAAGTACTACTTATAGTATCTACTATACTATACTATAGTACTATAGTACTATATAGTACTATAGTACTACTAATTAAAGTAGTATGGGGTTGATGAACAATCTAAAACCTCATGAAGGGATTGATGAACTGAAGACTTTGGGGACCTCTGGTCTAGACAGACTTAAAACCTTGGCAAGATACCAGAGAATCTTAAAATAAACTACTCCTAAATTATTATGAGATGTAAAAGCATCCAATATAACTGGTACTTAGCATTCTAGTGCCATTTGTATAGAATTCATGGTAGACTAGACAGGAAGTTAGTAGAGATTGGAACTAGGTTAACATAATAAAAGGCACTGACTTAGAAAAAAAGGTTATTGAGGAGAGACATAATTGGAACATATTAAATTATGTACCGCATAAAGGAAGAGGATAGGCATGTTTTTCTTTCTCAAAACTCTAGGAGTGAGTGAGGTGGAGTGGTGAGTTATTTAACTAATTAGAAAATTAATATTTCTCAGCATATAAATAGTGGAATTCATTAACCACAACATATGCTGATGGCCATAATTTGGATGATTCTAGACCAGGGGTATCAAACTCAAGGCCCGCAGACCAGATCCAGCCCGCGGGGTGCTTAAATCTGGCTCACAGGACCAGCCTGGAAATAGCAAAGGAACGGCCCACCGTACCTCTGCTAGCGAAAATGGGGGGGGGGGGCATGCAGAGAAGAACTACAATGCTAATCTGGCCCTCGAAGAAATCCAGTTTGATACCCCTACTCTAGAAGGAAATTGGATAAATGAGGATAGTTTAATCAACGTCGTTATTATTGGGACACAGTGTTAATTTCGATATGTCTCCTGTTTCCTGTAATTACATGAAACAATGAAAGGGGTACATTTCCATCTCCTACTTGCAAGCATTCCAGAGGGTTGCCCCCTTTAGGAGTCTTGGGTAGTAATGCATTTCCATAGATGGTGTTATGTCCAGCAAATCTTTAGAAATCCCATTAAAGACTGCCTTGTCAATCCCTTTACAGATCACATTCCTTAACTTGACTAGACAACTCTTTATTGTTGTTGACTTAAAGGGATTCTAGACATTTAAGGTCAGAGAAAGAGCACATGAAGCAATTTGCTGTTTAAATGATCACCTGGAGCAAGATTGAGCCAAACTGAATCATACACAGAGCACAACTCTAAAGTTTCCTCATTTTTGTGATTCATGTATTGAGCATTACTGAAAATAGCTTGCCTCTTCAATCTATGGAAAATAGAATGTGGCAGAGTTATGTTTATATTTTAGTTAGCATAATTTATAATAGAACAGGTAAGGAAGAATTATTTAGTTTCCAAATATTTTGCTTGGCTGAGGAGAGTTGCACCACATTACAAGAATGGCATTATTCTTTAATATGTGTAAAATAATATAATACATGATTAATGGAAAGTATATTCTTTTTACCCTCCACTCCAAAGTAATGACAATATATTTATAGTGGGTACATGTTGTTAAGTTTGGAGAAATAAATCTGATTTTATTCTAGGAATTTAGGTGCGTGTAATATAACTGTCACTCTTCATTTGCTACAGTTTTTGCAATTTAAATTGTGACAAATGCCAAACAACAATTGTGAAGACTGATGGATGCAAGTGAAGCTCTCAGTGAAAGATTGCTCTTAATTTATGGCTGAACTTTAGAAGGAAAGGGTTGTCTCTTAATACTACACCATAAATGACTGGCTCTTGGAACAAATGTTGGAATATTAAACTCGATCAGAAATAAAATTATTTTTGTTGGTATCTTATTCTTCGTGACATATTGACCTCACTGAAAAATGTCATTCAGGCATAATTCAGCATCATTGTGCATCCTTTTTTTAGCCCAATTAGTTGAAATAGCAACATTATATTTGAGTAATCCATTACAATGAATTTTTGCTTCCATGAGTCAATTGTTTAGATTTTTATTACACACAGAGAGAGAGAGACACACACATAAATAGTTTCTGTAGAGATACTCTGAGAAGTAGGATGAATGGAATAAGGAGATAGGCCAGATTCTAGAGAGTCTAAAAATCTATATTCCATCAAGTTTCTTTCAGGAAATGAGGAAAGCTTAAGGTGATAAGAAAATGGCTGCTGAGGTGCACTAGCTGCCTGTTACAATAGTCAGATTTTCAACATTGCTTTTCAGTGCATTTTGTTGGTTATCAGAATGACCATTACAGGAAGAAATCCCCAAGCTTGCAAGAACTGTGGCTCGCTTTTGCATATACAAAATGTCCAAAGCCCTTGCTTGCTTTGACTCTCCATTAGGCAAAGTGTTAGGTGCTGTAGAATGTGTAAACAGAAGTTCTTTTGTGGAAAAACACTGGATATTAAGATAATTGAACAAGTAAATATTTATTTATTTATTTATTTATTTATTTACTTATTTATTTATTTATTTATTATATTTTTATGCAGCCCAACTCCTGAAGGACTCTGGGCGGCTTACAACAGAGATAGCAATAGCATTCAGGTATTATATATTGCTTATCAGAGCTTTACAATACTCCCCAAGCAGTTACAGAGTCAGCATATTGCCCCCAAACAATTTGAGTCCTCATTCTACTGATCTTTAGAAGGATGGAAGGCTGAGTCAACCTTGAGCCTGGTGAGATTCGATCTGACAACCTGCTGAACAAGTCAGCAGAGAAAGGCTGCAGTGCTGCATTTAACCACTGTGCCACCAAGGCTCCTGCTGATGAAAGGTGAAGTCCTTGCAGAAAGCAAAGAGGCCTCAGTGATGGCTTTCAAGAACTAAGCTTTCAAGAAAATATTCAGTCCTTCTCTTGACATTCAACCCTGTTGCAGAATTTTTCAGAACTAAATATATGGGACATATGTTTCTAAAATATTTCTCTTTTGCCAAGATGTTCCTAAAATGTGATATAAACTACCAAAGGAATAAACTTTGAGATGTTTCTTTCTTGACTCCTCTTCATGGAACATTTGCTTAACCTAAGTTTAACTGATAATCTTTATTTTTCTGCATCAATCAAATGCATACCATGAAGGGATAAGAGAGGTTTTGAAATAATTGAATATTATTTATAGACATAGGGCCTTTGATATCTTTTTTCTAAAAATTGCATGCTAACCATGATTCAGTTAAGCAGCCTTTCATTTACAAATCTGCAACCTCCTCACCATCCCTGACCTTGACAAGTTATGGATGGTTGAGCTTCTGTTCAATTATATACAGATCTGTAGTCTAGAAATCAATAAATCCCACTTGAAAAATCATCAATAACAATCCCTTTAAAGTGTTCTGTCAATGAGCGAGCCAGAGAGAGAAAGAGAGACATGCTCTGGTTTGGCAATTGAAATAGATTTGTCAGATGAAGTTCCATTTGTTATTTGACTCCCACTAGAAGAAGAAATGAAAGACCAGTTATCATTTCTATAGATGAAAGAGAGCATATTCAGAAAAAATATTTCTCCTCTACTAATGAAAAGTGACCATATTTGTCAGTGTGGGAAAAAATCCCTAGGCTCTGGGTTTTTCTGTGCCTGCCAAAGCAGAGCTTCTCATAGATTCCTGGCTTTAATTTATTCTTTCATCTGTTATAAAAAGACTACCTCAGGACTCCACAGTCATGTTAAATACCTCACCAGAATATGACCACAAAGCAACAGCTAGAGATCTTCTGCAATCTTCAGCCATAGATTAACAATCTCAGAAAGTTTTTATTTAAAGAAGATCAAGGGGGGGGGAGGGGGAGGAAGAAAAGGAGGAAAAGAGAGAGATGTACCCTTCCAGATGTTTCAGAAATCTGAAATTGAGTCTTGCATGGATCAATATAGCAAGCTGGAATTAAGAAGAAACGTCCTAGCAGTGTGGACAATAAATCAGTGGAACCACTTGCCTCCAGAAATCATGGGCTCTTCATCACTGGATGTTTTTAAGAAGAGTCTAACTTATCTAAAATGGTATAGATTCTCCTGCTTGAGCTGGGGACTAGACTAGAAAACCTTCAAAGTCCCTTCCAGTTCATTCTATTCTAATATACTGATCACCATGCTTATTTCTACCCTTTTCAAACTTTTCTGAACCCAGAGGTTGCAGAAAGAAAATATAATAAAAACTTGCAACAACCATTCCATTATGCCTATCTTACTTACTTTGTAGTGTGAGCATTACTGTGTACTGTATGTTCCTGGCAATACAGAGCCAAACTCCACACAAGCTTTTTCAGCAGAAGGCTGTATTTCACTTTTGATGGACAGGCAAGCAGCATACCCTAAAAAGCAAACAGAGCCAGGACAAGGAAGCAGATGAAGCCAGAGGAAAAACAATGTGTTGTTTAATTTAAAAATATTTGCAATTATAAACAATTCATGTATACATTATTTCATTAGAGTTGATATGATTAGTATCATGCTTATATGCATATAATAATGTTTCTCTTCTATCCATGTACTGTATATTTCATTAAAGTTTATAAAGAAAGGCTTTGGGGCAAGGCAAGAGGAGTGGAGTTATTATATAGTCATAAATGGTTTGGCACTGATTTGGAAAGTCAGATAATCTCCTTTGCATATTTGTGTCTTTGACTGCAGCCTATTAGAGACCTTCCTCCCTCATTCCTGCCATCTACAAAGAAGGTAGAGAAAAGCTAATGAAGACAGCCTCTCTGCAAATGACTTGTCTTGGTTCCTAAAGGTTATGGGCCAAACCCCTATTTATTTTTTTCTTGTCTTCTACTTAAGGTAGTCCTTGACTTACAACTACAGTAGGGATCAGAACATTTCTCATTAAGTGCTATGGTGATTAAATGAGCCATCAAATGACCACACCTAATTTTATCATCTTTTTTGCCACAGTGATTATGCAAATCACTGCTTTTAAAAAACATTACATGATTCCCATTTATGACTTCCCTGCCAGCTTCCCGATTGACTTTGCTCGTCAGAAGCCAGTGGGAAGTTCACAAATGGCAATCATGTGTCCCAGGACATTGTAACCATTGTAAATGCACAACAGTTGTCAATTGCCAAGTACTCAAATGATGATCTTGTTACAATGGTCATAAATGTGAGGTCATAAGTTACTTTCTTCAGGACTATCGTAACTTTGAACAGTCACTAAATGAAATGTCTCAAGTCAAGGATTATCTTTAAATGATTGTATATAGTGGCCCTGAGAAACCTGAATATAGACTATAGCAGCTTAATTATACAATATTTTGTCTTACATTCTACCATTTATACAATCACTTCTTCAAGGACAAAACTGCATCTCAGAATAGGCAATTTGTCAGATTTGTTTTACAGAATTTCTCATCTTTTTGACGCCTAGTTCAATTTAACCTCAGCAGAAAAGTTGTAGGAGTTAATTTCTCTGAGTAAAGTTTGTGTCTTGGCTTTTTATTTTAGGAAAATGTAAATCTAAAGTTATATTAGTTGATGGGTATACCTCCAGAGTAAAGGAACCACTTGGCTGTGTGTTTCCTAATAAAATACTAGTCTAGTCATAGAGCTACCAGGCTGAAATATTAGTTGTATGGACATTCAATAATTGTATGGACTGGAAAACAAGATCACAGAAAGAGGTTATTTGAATAAGAGCATGTAAGAAAAACAGACCAAAGGTTTTAATTAATTAACAAGACCCATGACATTTTAATCTATTGCAAATATTGCATGCATTCCTAAAGAGGAAAAAACAGTGGCTGTTCAACCTGGTTTTATTATATTTTCATTCATTCATTCTTCCATTCCTCCATCCATATATACCCAGCCTGGTGCCTGATCGGGGAAGAGAGGCAGGATATAAATCTAATAAATAAATAAATAAACTGAGAAAAAACAGGAGTTGTTCAACCTGGTTTTATTAGACATTCATACATTCATTCATATACATTCTGCCTGGTGCTTTAACCACTAGGTCAAACTGTTTCTTGGAAAGAGATGGAGCTACACTGAATTTCTATTCCATATAAGCCTGGCTCACATAGTGATATTCCTGTTGACTTAGTGTCATTTTGTTATAATGGCTAAATTGGGAGACTCTTGAGTTGTATTCTCCCTTAAATACAAAAATTGGCTGTTTGACTTTAGACCTATCACTTTTTCTCAGTCCAGTCCATCTCACAGGACTATTATTGTAGAAAAAAATAAGAGGAAGAGGTGCTAGGTGTTGTACCAAAAAAGTGTGGGGTATCAATCAAATCAATAAATACATGTAATTATTCAAAAGTAGGCCTTTGGCTAAATGCAAATTCAGCTTACAAGTGGCTACCCAGCAAAGGCCATTTGTAAGCCGAATCTGCAATTGGCATGCTTGTGGATATAATTAGACCCTGCAAAGGCCCATCCTACAGTGCGGGGAGTGGGGTGCATAGGGGTAGTGGGAATTGTCAGTTATTATTGTTTCTGCTTCATTTGCACACCCTTGACAGTGTAAACAATACTGCAGAACCTGAGACCCAGAAAACGCTGAAATGTTCCTCTGAGGACTTCAAATGCTGCTGCCAAATTTAAATGTTTAATATTTGGGGAAATGAAATGCTTCAAGACTAAATAAGGTAAAGGTAATATCTCCTGTGGGTAAAACTCAGCATCTGGTGCACTCCTAAATGCAGTCATGTAGTATTCTTACCCACAGTAGAAGTGGTTTTCCATTGCTTTTTCTACAATATTCTTTCAATTTCTAAACCTACCCTACGTTTCTAATTGTTCCTGGTGGTCTAGCATTCAAATACTACATAATAAGATCATCCACATCTTTTTTTGAGATCAGTGAAAAATCTAGGTAGCTAGATGGTTGTTTATTATTATTAAATTATTATATATCTATGAAATAATCACAGGTATTTAATTTAAATCAAATTTCATTTCCCCCTGGGCTCTATTTTTTTAAATATTCTTATACCTTAAAACAGGGGTGTCAAAGTCAAGGCCCACAAGCCAGATCCAGTTCCTTGGCCAGCGAAAACAGAGCTTGGAGGGGGGCGTATGCAGCCACCCTGAGCTCCATCTCCACTGGCAGAGAGCTGCAGGAGGCTGTCCCAGCTGAAAACGGGACCATGCCCTCCCGGGTTATTGCCACCCAGCACGCCGCGGTCGAAGACAACCCTGATGTGGCCCTCAATGAAATTGGCCTTAAAGTATTCCATAGCTAATTGTTGCTCTCAACAACAAAACCTTTTAAAAAGTGAAAATACCTTTTCCCCTTGTAGCCAAAGATAAATTGGCAAATTTTGGTAAGCACCTAAAAGCCTTGGTTAGCAAATTTAGCATGCATAAAATTTTTGAAATGTGGAAGACATTGCTAAAAAGTTGCTATTAGGTGTTGGAAGTTGCACAGTGATAAATGGTTGCTATGGTAGGAGATGTTGCCAATTACATCACTCAATAACCAAATGGTAACCTTATAAAGACTACTCCCATCATTTTTGAAAAGATTCGATTCTTTTCTTTCCATCTTGGTTTACCATTGTTTGGGAAAGGCAGATGGAAATGTTTTGGAATGAGCTACAATCATTAGTTATTAATATAAATGTTGGAATCTTTGCTTAGATAAGACACGAAATCTCATAGTGATATTATGGATACCATGTAGGTGCAGCTCATTGATTTAGCATTTTAATAACCTAATAGGTAGCATCCATCCATATTGCATTCAATAGGATATGTGTGTATAAAATAGTATTATCACTGTAACTTTATACTGCAAACTTCTATATATTTACTCATTTGATTAGACTAATGAGCTAGATCATACTATATCTTTTATTCCAGCAATTCTCAGACTTGTTTTTCTTGAATGTACCTTCGAGACCGCCTGCTGCCACCGCATGCCTCCCAGCGGCCGGTGAGATCCCATAGGGAGGCCTTGCTTCGAGTCCCGTCGGCGAAGCAGTGCAAGCCGGCGGGGCCACGAGCGCGGGCCTTCTCGGTGGGGGCGCCGTCGCTCTGGAATTCGCTCCCCGTCGACATCAGGACCATCTCCAGCCT
>JANHGC010001181.1:121646-133439 GCA_027560395.1 Boaedon fuliginosus
AAGGATGGAAGGCTGAGTCAACCTTGAGCCTGGTAAGATTCGATCTGACAACCTGCTGAACAAGTCAGCAGAGATAGTCTGCAGTGCTTCATTTAACCACTGCACCACCGACGCTCAAATATAGCCTTCAATTTAAAAATCTCCTTAGTATTTTTCAGTGAAGAAAGCTATACTATTGTTCAGTTTAAATTACGTTCAAAAGCTAAATAATCAATCTTTGCAATGTCCTTAAAGTGGATACGACAGTGAGAACAAAGAGTAAATGGAGGAAATGGGCCTTGGAGTCAAATTGAATTAGATAATAGTTTGGTTTTGGGTAATTAAAGAACACTAGCTTATTTGTGATTAGTTGTGGGTGCCGAAGGGGAAGAAAACAGTGTAATTCGCAAGAGACAGGTCAGGACTCTGTAATAAATCTTTCAGTTTTTTCCCTTTGTGGTTTAAAGACTGCTTTCTCAAAGTGGTGTGGCTAATCAAATGCACTACAGATTTCATGTCTCTCCCTCTTAAATCAATCTTTGAACTCTGGATCAGGCCATGACCTTTATGACTGATGGTTGGCCTTCTGGCATCCTTATTCTCAGAATTGTGCTTATATTTTTCAGACTCATGGTCTCTGTCAAGAATATTTGTCACTTTCTTCAGGTTTCTTCCCCCCCCTGGCTTCAGATATTCAGAATTCTTAATATTTTTTGTTCTTTTTATTTGGAGGTTCCTATGAGTTACTTTATAAGTTTTCCTTTGCCCTGTCCTTTTTTGATTGGTCAGCTTCCTTACTGTTCATTACTATACTTAATAGTATAATTAATAATTATGTTTGGCAGCTGCCTGGACTTGTCCCTGAATTTTTCTTGGCAACATTTCAGAAGCGGCTTGCTATTGTCTGCTGTCTAGATCTGAGAGAAACTGTCTGGTCCAAGGTCACCCAGTTGATTTTCTGCATAAGATGGGATGAGAACTCACAGTCTCCTGGTTTCCAATCTGATGCTTTAACCACTACACCAAAGTGGCCCTTGGAGTTCATAGTAAGGTTGGGGTAATTGGGGTAATTCCCTTCAACTGCTATCCTTGCCCCACTTTTGCCTATCGTGCCAATGAATTCAGCGTTTTTGTAGACATTTTCAGCTATATTTGTTAGCGAGCCTCTACTACATTCTGTCCCAAAGGACTTTATCAGTAGGTTTTCTAGATGCCATTCTGAAATAGATTTGTTGACATTTACCTGTTGGCTACCTACATATGAGAGGTCAGCAAGAGGCACATTTGTGTGTGTGTGTGTTGTTCATCAAAATGAGGATCAGTAGCAAATTCTGAAGTCTTGTTCTCTTCATTATATTCCCCTCTTGCTACTTCATCTTGCATCTGGGAAGAAATTTAGAGTGGCTAGCCAGATAACTACTTTTTTAGGTTGTGTAATCTCATAAGTCATATTGTTTACTGTCTTTGTATCCTGGAGTAAGGCAAAATAGTCATATCATTTGGGGTTGATCTAAGGCAGTGTTCCTTAACCTTGGTAACTTGAAGATGTATGGACTTCAATTCCCAGATTGCCCAACTAGCATGTCTGTCTTGAGAATTCAGGGAGTTGAAGTCCAGATATCTTCAATTTGCCAAGTTTGAGAAATACTGCTCTAAGCAATTTACCCTTATTAACGTATACCCCAGAAGTAGGGAAGATGCCTGTAATACTTAGTTGATTTATCCAGCAATTTTGATTGATTGATTGATTGACTGGAGCATCCCTTTGTTCAGTGCCTTCAAGGACTGACCAAATTTAATCTATCACAGTCTGCTGTGGTAATGACCTCTCTGTAGGATCTTCAGGGAGGGACATAAAAAACTGATCTCTGGGCTTGATTGTTTTCTTGCAGATGTTTCATTACCCAAACTAGGCAATAGCATCATTGCTAGTAGGGCTTACTAAGGAATTAGATGTTATCTAGTTTGGTAATGAAGTGTCTTCAAGAAAAGAACGAAGCTCAGAGAGCACCAAGGATCCCACATTTCAACCCTGAACTAAAAATATTCTCCTTTATTGGTACATAACAGGAAAGCAACAAATAGAAACAACAAGGCCTGTATGGTACGTAGAGAAAGATATTTCATTCAAAACCTTTCAAAATTGGAATGAGACACTTTTTACTCATCTTTAAGGGTGGAATCAGGAGGAACGAAGGGGTTTTTTTTTTTGCTAGCTTATTGCTACTTCTTCCCCTCCTAATTTATCATTTTTGGGGATTACATAATGATACTGCTTCTAAAGGCTTCACTGCAGATTGGCTTTTGGCAACTTTCTCCAGCACTATTAAAACAGCTTTATGCTGCATAACTCCCACTTGCCTCATTGAAGTGGCTGTGATGGAAAAGAAAATGCAAATTGGTAGGAACAACAGGAAGAGGGATGTTTCTAAAAGCATAAGCAAAGCAAAGCTGCAGGCTGAACTGTACTTAAAATCTAGGATAAAAATGAAAAGCAAGCAAGGCAGTTTTATCTATCTCATAAAAAATGCAACCTCTCTTATCACCATCTTACCAGAAGTTTGCATAGCTATATTATTTTGAAGAAACCTTGAAAAGTTCACATAACAATATACAATACTCATGTGGAAGTCTTTTTTTCCCTCTTTGCCTCCCCTATAGCCTTCCTAATCAAGGTAACTAGAAGCCAAGTATTTGAGGAATTACATGTAGGTCAAGTGTTGCCTGGGGTCAATGTCTCAGAGCTACAACATCCAGAGGCTCCCTCTGACTTGCGATGCTGCAGGAGAGAGCAGCGTGAGGCCTATAGAGCTACTACATCTAGACCTTGGCCGGACTACAGCATTCAGATAAATAAATACCCGGGCTAAACCAGGCCATCAGCTAGTTATAATTATAAGTTGAAGACTACCGGTATTAAATAGCCATTCCTTTGACCTGTAAGAAATCTGTAGAAAAAAAAAGTAATAAACTATAGAGAGATCCCACCTTAACCCTGTCAGTGAAGAATGACAAACATAATATTCAGAACCAAGATTCTGTAGTCTAACCCTTTGCTCATTGCAAAAATTAATCTGAGTCCTGTTCTGAATCTGGGATATAGTCAGTTTCTTGTCTGTGAGCTACCATAATGGTCTTAACAAACATTTTAAATCCTTTCTGAAAATCCACCTTTAGCATCATTTCCTACGCACAATTCAATGCAATTGAAGAAACTGTGTCTTAATCCCGTCTAATCCCGTCTCTATTCCATTCTTTCCTCTCTTGTTTTCATTTAACTTTTATTTAGACTTAAGCTCTTTAGGACAGAGCTTCATACCTGGTTTTTGTAGAATGTTAATCTTAGAATGAAATGGAGTGGAATGGAATGGAATAGTTAAGATAGTTGCAAGGGACCACAGGAGTTTTTTAGCCCAACTCCCTGCTTAGGCAGGAAAACCTACACCATTTCAGACAAATGGCTGTCCAATTTCTTCTTAAAAACTTCCAGTATTGGAGCATTCACTACTTCTGGAGGTTGAATGAATGAATAAGCCTTCCAATTTTTCTTCTCTTTTTTCTTTGACAGAACTAGCGAGTTGGGAATGTTTACCAAGAAAGAATTTGATCGGCTGGCCCCAGTGGTGGACAGTTTCAGCCTCATGACGTATGATTATTCATCACAATTGGGGTAAGGCAAAATGTAGATGTACAACAGCACTAAGAACTGAGCTGGTGTTCAGCTGGAGGTCATATTCATCCAGTTTCTTAATACTAAGAAGATAACTGATTGAGTATAACTAATGACATTCTCCTAAAATGTTTGTATATCAACAATCTTAGGTCTCTCAGAGGCAGCTCTTTATACTAGTATATTTCATATGTACCACACCTGCTACTAAATATGTTTATATTTAAATTTGCACATTTCCCTCCAACCAAGGAAGGAGATGCGACAAAAAGCTCAATCGATATGAACTGAATTAATCACTGACAATTAAAATTATTTGTCATTTATAAAATTATTTTATCCTATACTTGAGTGTAAACGTACCCTTTTTTCCTGTCTCACAAATTATTTTCTTTCATGTTTACTTTGTTGTCAGTTTTGTTCAGTAGCTCTTATTTCCAAGTACACTTAGGACTTTAGCCCAATTAACTTCCTAGACACATTTTCTTCTCATCCCCATCTCTATATAATAAGCATCTTCAGTGGAGAACTTGTCTTCCTAGATTGAGCAGCCTCAAAGATTGGCAGCAGGAAGGCAGGATGGAGATAATAAGTACTCAATACTGAGTAATAATATAGATAATAAACTGTAAATATTCAAATATACATCACTCATTAGCTCAGTTGAAGCAGTGAAAACATTCATTAGAAAATGCGTAACTATTATAATTCCCTTTGGCTTGTATATATCTAATTTTTTAGTATTGATTTCACTTTGGTAAGGAGATTCCTAAAAATACATGTTTGTATACTGCTTGTGGAAAGCGAAAGAAGAAAGCAATTCTTCTTTTAGATTTTCTTTCATCTCTGCTTTGAAGCAATTCTGATAGATACATCTTTCTATTTTATCAAACCATGACTTAAAACTTTTAGCTTCTTATTTTAACTGTCAGCTAAGTATACACATAGGATAAAAGAAATCATTCTGCAACTGGTCCAGGGAAATGCAGATAGAATTCCATGTTGATAAAATATACTTTTAACATAACTGCTGTCTCTAGCCAGTGGTGGACACATTAAGAGACACAAAAATGTAATAGCAGAAGCAGATCATAAAACATGAAGCAGCAGCCATTTCAAAAAGAATTTTATCCAAAACGCCTGAAGGATCTATACTGGAAAAATTCAGTGCACAGATGAATATTTTAAAAACCCTTTACAGATGAAGATTGTTATGGCCACATTTACATATATGTTAATCTAATATTTTAGAATTGTAGAGGGAGATATTGTGAATACTACTTTTTAAGAATTTTCTCATAAAACTACTGTCTTTTTTCAGAGCAGTTTTCTTTATTGTAAAATGTGTATCTTTCCTTTCTTGGGAAAAAATGCCCTAAATAGCACAATATGGCATAATATTGTAAAATGGCATAATATTGTAAAATAAACTAAAAACAACAAATAGACAGTTACAGAAACTAGGTAGAAACTAGTACAAAAATAAACAGGATGGATGGATGGATACTGTGGTATGAGTTTTTTTGAAAAACTGTATTTTTCTATTTCTAGTAGTCCTTTTTTTTTACTCTGGAAAATATAATTTTAGACTAGAATCTTGTTAAGCATGGTTCAATTTGAACCTTAATTTCTTTCTCTCTCTTTCTACAGGTCTGGCCCCAACGCCCCACTGCCTTGGGTAGAAGCTTGTATTGAGATGTTGGATCCAGAATCCAAATGGAGAAAAAAAATTCTTCTGGGGCTGAATTTTTATGGCATGGATTATTCAAGTAATGTAAGAGACCCCATAGTTGGCAACAGGCAAGTTTTCAAAATCTGAGTTTTCTGAAAACATTGTATGTATGTATAAAGTGGAATTTATATATACAGTATATATTTTGTATGCATGTATATATCTCTAGAAATCTGGCTACAGTTAACCATAGTATCCAAGGAGCGCAATGGCTCTCGTGGTTAGGATGCTGAGTTGACAGTCAGCAAGCCCATGTTTGAGACCCAAGTGCTGCTGTGTGATGGGGTGAGCTCCCATCATTCCCTCTATCTCCCGCTAACCTAGCAGTTTGAAAATATGCAAACGTGAGTAGATAAATAGGTACTGCTTCAGTGGCACATTAACTGGGGCATGAAATGGGCATCTCCTGGGCAACAGTGATGACACCAGCTAATCCTTTCAATCTGGAAGCACCTTGGTGCTTCTAATACAAACATGAATATCCAAAGCAAAGGAGGGATATTTTTTTTCTTCCTGCATCCTCATTTCTGTCCTGTAGTCATTTTTAACTTCTTGTCTCTAATACCAGAAATAACCCAATAATTAAAAAAAGTCACTATAACAATAGTTTGCCAGCATCAGACTAGATTCAGCAAGCATTGGAGTTCAACACTGTATTTCTCTTCTCCAATCTGTTCTCTTAATGGTGTGTGTATGGTCACATATTCTGTTTCTTAGGCATATAGAAAGAACAGTGTTTCTACTGCTATATTGTTTAATTTGGACATAGATTTTGCTGATTATGTTTAAATGACTATTCCCCTTTTCACCCTAACCACCCAACATTTTATTCCAATTACTGTGGGTTTGTCTATCTCTTTTCTATATTAATCCATAAACCAATCCATAGTTTCTTCCAGAGAACCCCTAGTTCTTATCTCAATTAATAGTAGAGTGGAACTGGTTGGAAAAAGCAAATTTCCTCTTCCACAGGACCAAAGAAAAAGGAAGCCAGCTCCTCGTGGTCTCTTTTCTCCGTCTTTCACTGAAGTGGAAGATTGAACTGAAACTTCTTATGGGCTTGTAAAGCCTCTGTCTTTTGTTAAATTATAGTGAGGAGAATCTTAGCATACTTCCTCTTCCCTGTTTCTGCATATTGTTCTTCTTTCTTCTGTACCCATGAAAGACATATAAGAACAAGCTCTTGTTCAATTTTGCACTGATAGGACTTTGCATTAAAATGCAGCGAAGCAGATCAAGGTGACCTGTTTAATAATATGGAAATTTTACTTCTGCAATGAAACTTTACAAAGCCAAGCCCTTTTGCATTTCTGAATATCTCTAGCAATTTCTAAATATCATTTCTGCTGACTAATCTAAAACACATTTAATTTGTATGGTACAGATGAGTGCGAATGATTTTTGAAGAATTTGGTCCTTTTGAGTAGTCACCTGTATTGAACAGCCTCTGAGTTGTTTCATTTACAATTCATTGTGGTAATGTACAGAACCAATATTATATAAAAATGGTCTCTGTCCAAATATTTCTGGACCTAACTGTATGTTAGTCAGAAGAAATCTTCCTCCATATAGTGATTAAACATCTACCTAGACAGTTATCTTGAAACCTTTTTTAAAAAAATTCAGCCAAATTTATTATTTCTGCATCTTCTTCTGAATTATTCTTGTTTTCTGAGGTCTATCCACTCAATAAATGGGATCTTTCCTCCCACCTTTAGAAGAAAATTAAATGTTTAACATGAAATTCAGAGCATTTATCCTTAGTTGCTGCTGCTTCTGTGTGTGTGGTTGCTCTGAATTTGATTGCACCATTTTCTTTTTGTGTCTTAATTTCTATCATTTCTAATGATAAACAATGCCTCAATCTAACATGTTTAATTCCCACATCAATAGGTATAATTGTAATTTTAAAAATACAGAAGCCTTTATAATTAAGCACATTCACAATCTGATGTAATTGGGTTTTATTCAGAAGGATTCATTATACTAATTGCCTTGCCCTGTAATGTTTATTCATTTGGGCACAGCTGATCTTCAGTTCTAGTGACTAGAAACAAGAAAAAATATAGGTATGCTTAAAGGACTATTTCCTCTGAGAAAAGGAACTCCTTTTTCTGTGTTTTGCTACAAACCTGACCATGGTAAAATCAAAATAGATGTTCTTTTTAAATAAATTAGTTAATTAATTAATTCTTATAAGTGCTATACTTTTGAGGAGACAAAATAAAACTAAATTCACGTGTACCAATAACTCAGTATGTTTCTTACTTTTACCTTTGTTAGTGTATGTTTACCAAAACCTTTGTCTGGAAAATTCAAAACCCAAAAATTTGACTTGGTATTATCCTGTCTTTCTGAAACTTTAAAATCTAATAGAACGTGAAGGCAATGATGTGAATGCCACTGACTTACAAATATGTGTATTTCCAACTTAATACTCTATTATTACCTCTGCTGCTTCCACATGGTAATAACTTTACGGATTCAATTTCTTTTGGAGGAGGTCATCTAAGAGCTGTACAGTTTCTGTTTTACTAAGATTATTTTTTCATATGTGTTAGCTGAGAATGGGATAAATGTCCACATAATTGACATCCTAATAGATTTCTGTTTTCTTACCTGTTGCAATAGATAAGCTTCTAGAGCCCATTTTCTTTATGATTTATTTGAACATCTCAGCTTTTGTTTGGCGGTGCAATTCTTGAAATTCAGAATTATATTCCAGAAATCTAATAAACTTCCTAACTAGCCAGAGAGTAGGCATTTCCAAGGGCGCTTAAAGGAACCGTTGATATTAAATCATGTTGATATCATGGTGAAGTATGTAATCTTTGGTTTTGTAAGTGATTTTGCTCAGTACTGTTCAATCAGGATTTCTGAAACTTTTTAGAGTAAGGGGAACACTTGGGATTCTTTTTTTTTTTTATAAAATAGTTTTCATTTTTCCAAAAAGAAACAGAGAAAAAGAAAAAGAAAAAAGGATAAAATCTAGATTATATGCAGTACATTAGTGACATATCTATATAACATACAGTATCAATCTTGTTTTGCTCTAAATATAGTTCTTACTATGGTATATTTAGTAATATAGGGGAATCTGGCTGCTGTCACCCCATTGATCGCCAGGGTTGATTTGGCTGATCTGGCTGGTTAGGCGGGTGTCCCCTTCCTCCCTCACTGCTCCATGTACGTCCCCCCCGAAGCTGTGCGCTCGGTGGAAAAGGACCCAGATAGATGGAGTGTACCGATCTTCGGTCAAGGGTATATGATAGCTGCACTCCCCTGCTAGAACCTCCAAACAGCTGTCTGAATTTTATTCATGAATTTATCCATGCAAGAGCCGTAGTGGCCCAGAGGTCAGAATGGAGTATAACAGGTTAACTCCCTGCTCACTCCAGGAGTTCGTTCCTGACCAGCTCAAGGTTGACTTAGCCTTCCACCTTCTGAGGTGGGAAAAATGAGGACCCAAATTATTTGGGGCAAGATGCTGACTCTGTAAACCGCTTAGAGAGGGCTGTAAAGCACTGTAAAGCAGTATATACAGTAAGTCTTAAGTGCTATTGCTATTGCTAGCCACGTCAGCCACTTTTCCTTCAATGTTTCCTTCAGAATGTTTTCAGTTCTAGCAACGAAAGAACTGGGACAAAAAGCTTTGATGAACTGTACTCCAGTTATACAGTATGCCTCTTTGGTGGGAAGGAAACAGTGTTCCATATAGCGTATAGCCATAAAAAACTATGAAACAGTGTTCCATAACAGCGTATAACCATGCTGCCTGGCCATATGACCACGGAAATATCTTCGGATAATGTTGGCTCTCTCAGCTAAGAAACGGAGATGAGTACATCCCCCTGTTAGAGTCAGACACGACTGGAAAGGGGAAACTTTTACCTTTATCTTTACTCCAGTTAAATTTTTGCTGCAACACACACATACACACATTCAAGAAGTAATAAAAGTAATCATTACAAGCAGATGTTTGTCATTTCGATTTTCAACAAAAATATTTTATGCCAAATGCTATGTTATATCTGTTAAAGCCTTTCTCCTGAATAAACAGATAGAAAGTTAAAGTCTTGTCATGTAATGCTTGTCATGTAAGGCAATGAGAAAACACTGTAAACGTGACTGCCGAACCAATAATCAATGTCTTCTGTCACAAAGAGAATGAGGTTATCTCCACTTGAAAATTACATGATAAGCGCTTGCTGAAATGTCTTTTGCTTGACTTTGTGTGAATAGATTTGTCCAGATTGCACAAGCTTTGGGAGATAAGAAACTGAGACTGAGAATTTTATTTATTTACTTTTTGCACCTATGACATCATAGGATAACCCTGAAAAAGATACTAATATTTTTTGGAGTAGGGAATGGCTCTATTTGTACAGGTGGTCCTCACTTAATGATCATTCTTCAAAATTACAATGGCACTCAAATGGTATTTATAACTGGACCTCATACTTATGATGATTGCAACAAATCTCACGGTCACATGATAACAATCCAGGCAACCGGCCCACAATTACGATGTCACAACATCCCATGGTCATGCGATCGCCATTTGTGACCTTCACATTGTGACTCCAATGAGCAAAGTTAGTGGAGAAACCAGCAGGAGGTCACAAATGGCAATCACATGACATCACGCTTAATAATAGCATTTAATTTGTGCACAGGTAGTCCTCAACCTATGACCACAATTGAGCCCAAAATTTATGTTGTTAAGTGAGAAATTTGTTAAGTGAGTTTTGTCCCGTTTTAGGAAACTGTAGACTTCAACTCCCAGAATTCCATAGCCAGCATGGCCGGCTGAGGAATTCTAGGAGTTTAAGTCCACAAATCTTAAAGTTGCCAAGTTTGGAGATCCTTGGGCTAAAGTTATGGCCTATTTGGGAAGCTATCTTTCTATGCCTAAGAAAAGTGAAGACATTTACAATAAATAAATAAAAATTAAAAAAAATCCAAACTAACCATTCATGAGCTTGTTTGTACTGCCTAGAGAAATGTTTTGAATGTTATGGATGGCAGACTGTCCAGGTTACACCCTCCCCCCTCTGCGTGCAAGACTTTTAATGTCAAATGCCCAAGGGCATTTAACGTTGGTTGAGCAATATGCTCTCATCCGTAAAAGTGAAGCCAGTGGCAGTGTAGTGAAGTGGGGCTTTTTTCAACAGTGTTGCCCTTCCTTCCTTCCACTTGGGAGAGATTAGAAGGGGCTGTTGCTTCCTCTAGGTTTTGCCATCTTTTTTATTTCAGGCAGGCTTTTATGCTTGATAATGAACTTGATCTCTCGTTTTCTGATTCTGTTTTGTCTCACAGCAAGCGATTGTCGGCACTTCTAGAAAAAGCAATAAAAGAGAAGCCTCCTAAAGGGTAACCAGTGTTACTGGGTGGTGATCTGATTTTTCATCCCTTCCCGAATTTGAGATTTGGGGGTTTTAGATGGTGATACTGAAATAACATGGTATTATTAAGTTTGTTTGAGGTAAAAGTACCCCCCCCCCCCGAGAAATGTCAAAGGAACACATGTTTAAAAGTGGCCAGTTTCCTCCTTTCCCTTCTCCACAATGCCAGAGGGAGAATTTTGCTTAATTAAGACAAAGTGGGCTCCATTTAAAAAAGAAAGACCCACAACTGATATGACAGATATGCTTTCATTTTATTACGGTTTCCTCATATTTTAATTAGAGAACACTTGTCCAGGGATCTGATGTAGAATGATTAGCAGAACAGATGTTGGCATTTTAATAACTTCTGGTGAGATTCAAGATATCTACTGTTCGTAGCCTTTCAATTTTGAGAAAGATGGGTATATTTTGCTCAAAATCGACAAGATTTTATGCATCAAATTAATATTATGAGCCAATGGCTAAATATTAGGGCTGGCAATATAATTACTGTAATCATTGCAGTTCCATAAATTTTTATGCACTTTATGCTCCGTACGTATATGTATGTAATAAAGGACCAAAATGACCCAGATGTTGTGCCATAATTATTGAAAGCTTTTCTTCTATACGATCTCAGTTAGCAAATACCCATAAAACCAAGCAAGAAAATCTGTTACATCCATTCAAATCAATCTGTTCCTTTCTTCATTTGGACTTCTTTCCAATTTATGGAAAGTTTTTTTTTAATGTCTTATGTTTTGGCACTATTGTAATGCTTTTGTTTTGGGAAACTTATTTTAGTGAGACTTCCATTATAATGAAGACTGTGTACAACAGCTGTATACGCCCTTGTCACCTCTCGTTTGGACTACTGTAATGCGCCCTACATGGGGCTGCCCTTGAAGAGCACTCAGAGACTTCAACTGGTTCAGAATGCAGCCACTTGAGTGATAGTGGGTGCACCTCGGTGCGCCCACGTAACACCTATCCTCTGTGAGCTGCATTGGTTGCCAGTGGTCTTC
>JANHGC010001181.1:159958-171538 GCA_027560395.1 Boaedon fuliginosus
CTTCCTTCCTTCCTTCTTTCTTTCGAAGGATGGAAGGCTAAGTCAACCTTGAGCCATGTGTCAGGATCCAACTCCAAGCTGTGGGCAGAATTTGCCTGCAATACAGCATTGCGTTCTCACTGCTGGGTCACCCCAGGGCTCCTTCCTTGCATTTTCAGACTGGTAGCAACGTAGGTTGGTTTCAAACTGCTTTGCAAGGATCACAGACAGTGAAAATGGTAGATGTGTGGAAATATCCTAAGAAATCCAGGTGTGAATACTGATAAGACACAAGTGCTGTATATGTACTTTGAAATCTTTGCTTATAAAGATCAATAATTATATGGTCATTGATTAGGTTTAAAAAAATGGTTAAGTATTTATAGATAAAAATTGTACTTTTGTGAGATCGGTGTTGAATCCTGTTCTTTAGTAGAACTCAATGAATCATTGAGTTAGTTTGCTGAAAGGGCAACTGATGTTATTTTCATGCTGTTTACTCAATAGCTTAAATGTCATTATGGTGTCTCTGTACAGTGGGGAACAAATGGAGATTTCTAACAAAAAGAAGTTCCACCCAGACTGTGTGCTTTTAGGAATACTTTGCAGTAAAGGATACATATAAAATGAAAGAAACAAATATTAACCCTCTGCTAGGGGTAGTACAGATAGTTCTCAACTTACAACAATTTGTTTAGTGACGATTCAAAGTCACAACAGCAGTGAAAAAAGTGATTTATGACCATTTTTAACAGTTGTGACCATTACATGGGATCCCCCATGATCCCCTGCTCAAAATTCGGACACTTGGCCACTGACTCACATTTATGACGGTTGCAGTGTTGCGGGGGGGTCATGTGATCAGCTTTTGCAATCTTCTGACAAGCAAAGTCAATAAGGAAGCCAGATTCATTTAACAGCCCTGTTAGTTACTTACAATTGCAGGGATTCACAATTGCAAGAAAGTTCTTAAAATGGGGGCAAATCTCATTTAACAACTGTCCTGCTTAGCAATAGAAATTTTGGAGCTCCATTGTGGTCATAAGTCGAGGACTACTTATAATATGTGGACTTCAACTTGCTGAATACCCCAGCCAGCCAGCCAGCATTTTAGGAGTTGAATTGTACACATCTTCAACATGCCAAGATTGGGTAACACTGATGTATTTACATGCAAGTCAGGTGCTTTAGTACTGAAGTAGGTATTTAAGAAGTAAATTTAGTAGGGTATGTTGCTTTCCAGTTGTGAATCTACAAACTAGGCAGAGGCATTTGTGGGAGATCTCAAAAAAGCCACAATCATGGTCATGACCTGATTGAAACTTTACCCCTTGTTATGTGTGATGCCCCACTCCTTTTTTCCATTGTGGCCCCCATGTTGTCTTTCTTTTTATTACAAGCGTGAAGAGAGCTGTAAATTAACCCTGAGAATTCTAAGGAAACTTGTTAAAGAACATCCCAGGATTATTTGAGGAAACAAAAACATTGCTGACATCTGACATCACTTTATCAACAATGTGGCATCAATTTCTTTTTATATGCTTATTCCCCCCTCCTACATTACTGGACCATAAAATAGTTGGGAAGAAGATATAAAAGTTTCTAGAAAAAGAAGAAGAAAATGGGTGAGAGCTGAAAATACAGGCTTGTATGTTTCACCTTTGGTTGCCATAAAATTATATTGAAATATTTCCATTGCTGAGAATTGAAGTCATGCATAGTTATTAAATTACTGTGTCCTTTGTCAATTACTGACTTCCTGGAATGTTTTAGAACTTGAGCATTTTTCACACCCAGCAAAAAACCCCATCTTGGATAAATCATGCCATCCAACAATAATAAATCCTTTATCTTATGGGCCCTGCCTTTCATTTTAAATGCATTAGAGAGAGTGCAGTTTTATGGATCTGACTGGATTAGTAATTTTCTTTGGGTCAAATATTTAAAGAGGAGAGTTGTTCCTTTTTTTGCTAACCCTGCATCTTCATCTCTAATCAATATAAATGAATCAGAGTAAAACTGTGTGAAATCAAAACTGAAGTACGATAAGACTTGTAAAGAGGAGGAGGAGGCGTTTCTAAAATCCATTATAAAGATTAGTGCCTCTGCAATATAAGAATCGCCTAAAATAATAAGAAAGCATGTAGTATAGAAATGTATGTGCATATATTTCTTTGTTTAAAGCAGCCTTCTCCCCCTCGTAAATTATACAGCTATCTCCTCTCAAACATTTCTTCTCTATCTAAACATAGAGAATATCTGCCACTTTAATCTTCCAATCGAAAAAGGAAATTCCCAGAAGCCCCAACCAGCTCTGATTCAGTAACACATATCAACTTGTGCTGGAGAGGTTTCTTTAATGACTTGATACTCAGCAGCACCAGATCCAGACTGAAGGACTAAAAGATTCTTATAAAATACACCTTGGGAATCATGTATGCCTTTAAAAAGGAACAGCCTCTTACCTACTTAGATTGTTTTTCTTTTACCCACATCTGCCACCATATTTCCTGTCTCTATGGAGAACTAGTGGCAGCTCCAAAGCTACCTTCTTCCCTGAGCAGACGCGTCTTACCTGTGCCATTACATACTCGGTGAAATATTGCACATACAATAAATTTATGTTGCTTTCTCTAATAGTAGCTCACTTCTGTAATGACAATAAAATATCTGTTCCCAAGCTAATCTGGATCTACTCTTTTATCCCAGGACTTTGAATTTACAGGTGAAGCAGCAATAGACATACTTAGGCATGACAAGATCAAGTGTTTGTTTTATCACTGAGTCATCTCAAGTTCAGATTCTAGAAAATTTAGGATGACTGGCCCAGATTCAGAAACTCTTGTCAACATCATAGCAAGCTGTCAATGAGCTTGCTACTACTGTCTCTTTTTCATTGCAGGCAATGCCTTAATGTTAAGAGTGAAGATGGGAAACAGTTTTTTCCCCCTTCAGTTTGTCCTCCCTCCCTAAAGACATTGATCTGTGCTCTGGAATCTGATAAGTAGATGGCATACCAATTGCAATAATCAAAAGCTAACAAAACTAGATGTAGAAGATGATTCTACAAGATATCCATCTTCAGAACTTAAGTAAGTTGGAAGAATGTGTGCTTGGTCTGAGGTGGCAGAGGCTGAATAAGACATGTGTCTCTTAATCTGCTCTTTTCTTGAAACAGCAGATGGAAGTGGTTTTAAGAGTAATGTCGGAAAGAGAAACATGGGTTGCTTCCAAGTAAAAAATGGCTTCCCTTCTGTAATGTCAATCCTATATATGCTGGTAGATTTCTTTAATTATGGAATGAAGGTGATCAATTCAAGATTTACAGTATTCTAATTGTGATGAGCATGGAATAAATTTATAACATGTTCTGTTAAATTGACCATGTTGCACAAAACTCTACTTCATTTGTATTCTATGGAAACCTGTAATACTGCCTTTATAGAGTTCCAGTAATTAACTCAATTTTTTTGTTTTGTTTCATATTTTTTTTTGTTTTCTTTACTTGCATGCTACTGACTCACCAAACCGCTCTAGGCATCTTAAAAGAAAGTGAACACTTAAAGGAGAGTGCAAATGCATAACACGAAGTAATGACATTCCTGATCATTCACTCATTCATTCTTTATTTGACAGCAGTCTTATCATGACCCTTTGGAAAGCTCTTCACTCTTACACAAACCACAAATGTGTCAGGCTGCCCTCCCATCACTTATGCTGCAGCCTGCGACAGTCCTGAGACAGGAGTGAGGGAGGAAAGGGCCTGTTGTAAAGCGAGGATGGGCTGGGGGAGAATAGCCTGGTCAGAAAGCAGAGGTGTAAACCAGTTTCATCTGGCCCACCTTCAATGACCTTTGGGTACACAGGACCTGGAAATGAAATCTTAACTGCTCCTCAAAGTGTTCTGTTCTCAAAACATCCAGCTACCATTCTATTGGACACTGACAAACTGGTCAAAGCAGGCAGCTTTGGGGTTAGGGTTTGGAACAATGTAGTAATTTGTGTGGGTTTTCCTCAGATCTGGCCTCGCTTTCGCTGCATCCAGTTGTCTCTTATAAAACAGCCTTCTGTAAACCTTCTGATGGAGTCAAGCGTCTTTCTTTCCTAGAGAGCCAACTGGGGCAGGCCTCTTTATACATGACAGCCAGTACCTTGAATTGCACCCAAAGCCTAGATTAAGCCAATGCAATTTGTGCAAATGTATGTTACTTTGCTCTACCAACTGTAGTCCTGAATCATCTAGAAGATCAGCCACATACTGCATATGGTTAGCTGCAGTAATCCAAGTGCAAGGGATAAACCTAAGGGTTATTGAATATTTATTTATTTATTTATTCGATTTATATCCCGCCTCTCTTCCCCAGATGAATAAAAACTGTTGTGGTCCAGGTAAAGCCAGGACTGAGGTGCTAGATGTTTTGCAGAATAGCTCTGCTGTTAATGGCTTTTACTTGTTCCAGAAGGTGCCACAAATCCAGGAGGATTCTCCACTCTTCCCAGATTGTGTACTTGCTCTTTCAGCGCCACCCCATTTAAAGCCAAATATGGAGCTGTCTTTGAATCATGATCAATGTTACTGAATGCAACAGATCCATCAGGAGGGACACTTTTCCCCCATCAAGGTCCTGATCCAGGTTATCCACAAGAGTGACCACAGCAATTTCCATCCGATGCTTAGGCATGGAGCCACACTGGAAGGAGCCCATATAATCTGCTTCCAGAGCAAGTCTCTGTAATGGCCTCACCATCACAATCACCTTTCAAGAATATACAGAGCTGTGGTGGTGCATGGTTAGAATGCAGTATTGCAGACTAACTCTGCCCACAGCCAGGGGTTCAACCCTGACCGGCTTAAGGTTGACTCAGCTTTCCATCCTTCTGTGGTCAGCAAAATGAGGACCCAGATTTTTGGGGACAATATGCTGACTCTCTAAACCGCTTAGAGTTGTAAAGCACTATGGAGTCTATATAAGCATAATTGCTATTGCTATCTGGGCTGAACAATAGCCTCGTGTTGAAATTGCATCATAACCTCCCCACCTGAAGAGACATTCATTACAGCATACATCTAGGTCCCACAGAGTTAGGTCCCACAGAGTTGGCCAGCTACGGGTTCCATCAGCCTTCTGTAAAGCCACAAAGACCTGGCTCTGTTGGAAGGCCTGGAATTAATGTGTCCACCCTCCACCCCCCCAGATGATTGTGAGTGTGATTGTTGATGGCTTTTCTTTTTACTTTGTAATATTGCGTTTTACTTGTTGTTAGCCGCCTCAAGTTCCCCTTGATCAGGGAAATGAGGCGGAGTATTAATCTAAATAAATAAATAAATAAAATACCTCCTCTCTGGCAATCAAAGTAATTAGTTGAGCTACGGACCAACCTACAGGAGCTGGAAATGATCTTCTAGAGAACCCTGTCCACTTTCTCAAAGTTCATAAGTTTGAATGAATTTCAAACAATAATAATCTTTTTCCTTGGTGGATAATACAAGGATATTTGTACATGTTGGGGAGAAAGAGCAGTGTTGTATGGGAAGAATACCATCAATGTTACTGAACTGGTACTTGTTTTTCTGTCTTCGCTTTTGTTTTCAGTAGTGATGTTGGTCATGCAGAGGACCTTAATTATATTATTTTTACATGGTTGTATCAATAGATAGCATAGTAAAATACGGCTTCAAACTTCAATTATAAAAACTTTGCTTCTATTTAGAATTACATTTTTGGAAAATAAGCTGCTGCCATGTATTAAAAAAACCCTGCAGTTTTCTATTTCTGCAAACATTCATAGTATCAGCTGAAATTTCATGTGAGCTAAGCTGATTATTATTTGATGGAAATCAGTTTACTTTCTTTAGAATGGAAAGAGAAGTTTAGTAAAATATATAGTTAAGGTTGATTGCTCTGAATATAATTACAAGTAGAAAATTTCTACTGTGCAGTATCATGTTGATTGTAGGGATGATTTAGAGGAAGTGAAAAATGAGTAATTCATGTAAAAATGAGGAGAGATTCACAGATTTGCTCAGTCTGGATAACCAGAATTTTTGGTCCCCAATAACAAAATTGTATTTCTCTGAAATTTATTCTGTATGGGCGGTGATGCCTTGAAATAGTACATAAAAATAAAATCTGAGCTTGAAAGTTCAAAGATTAGAAAAAATTACAACAAAAGACCAGGTGGAAGATTATCCCCCATTTGCCCAGTGCCAATCCTTTGGAGAGAAGGGTTGAGTTTGCAATGCAAAAATAATTTGGAACAAGAAGCAGCATTAGCTGTGCTCTTCTGGAATTTTTCTAGCATCTTGAATGTGAACAGCTTAATGATGAATCTCAGCCCAAGCTCAAGAGAGGAAATCCTACAGCTTAATGTCTGTGGAGATTCTCAGTCATCCAGGTCATAGTTTTCTCAAAAGTGCTTTTTTTCTTCAAAAGGCAACTTGTTTTTTTCTAGTAGAAGCAATAGCAATAGCACCTAGTCTTACATACTGCTTCGTAGTGATTTACAGCCCTCTCTAAGCAATTTACAGAGTCAGCATATTGTCCCCAACAATCATTTTACCAACCTTGGAAGGATGGAAGGCTGAGTCAACCTTGAGCCAGAGACACTTGAACTGCCGAACTGCCAGCAGAAATAGCCTGCAATACTGCATTCTAACCACTGCGCCACCATGGCTCATAAAGCAAATCATTTTCTTCCTCAATGAAAAAGCAATCAAGTAGCCTTTTGAAGGGAAAAAAAAATCACCTTTGACACAAAGTCACAACTTGTGTCAAAGATGTAGACAACCAGCGCTAACCCTAACCCTAACCCTAACCTTTCCTCCCAATTTTGGGATTTGAAGGATTGAAATGGGATCACCTCTGGAGTTGTATTTCTCTGCCAAGAAATGCTCTTGACAATTAAATAGCCCCAGATATTAATACTGCACTATGTTTTCTTGGTATTTCCTGAATTCCCTAGAACCCCTTAAGAGATATATTGTTAATAGTAAAGGTTTTTCATTCATTCATTAAACTCCACAAATTCTCAAAACACTGCTTCTTGAACCAAGAGTATTGTGTATCTTCAGCTTCCTAGAGAGAGGACAGAGAAAAGAAAGCTGTAACAGTTCAAACAAAGGCGAATGTGGAAGTTAATAATGATGAATTTTGTCATAAGCAAATGCTATTGACCTTCAGAGAATATTTGCTGACATTTTAATACTATAGAGGGCAGAGTATAAAGGCCATCCATTCTGAAGAACATCATGGAATTAAAAAGAAAGAAGAGGTCATCCATTAGATTTTATTACAACTAGATAGAGTGTGAGCATAAGATAGCAATTTGTAAAGATCTTAGATAAACATATTATCCAGTGCTGAACTAAAACCACAGGATTATGGAAATAGCTTAAACCTGCAATGCTTTTTCATTTAGCAATAAAAGAGCTAAGGTGGAACTATGAAAAGAAGAAATAAAAAAAAATCCAACTAAATACTTGCAGAAATGGAGGGTATTTAATGAAAGGAGAAGTAAATGGCAAATGTTTTCTATGCTACAGGGAGGTTTGTTTGTTTTTTACAATCAGAGTAATATTTTTTTAAACATAATGATCAAATTATTCCTGACTTGATTGGAATGTGCAGTCATGTGGTTGGTGGTAGAGCTAATGCAATGGAACAGCATGCATTATGTATTACGTGCTGGAAGATTTTATCCAGCATTAATTAACTATACATAAATTTTGGCAGGAAAATCTTTGAATTCCAAAATGTTCATACTTACTTTTTTTTTTTTTTTTTTTACAAAATCTTCTTTTAGATACATTGAAATATTAAAAGAGCACAAGCCTAAATTAGTCTGGACTGAAAAAATTGCTGAACACTACTTGGAATATAAAAAGTGAGTTACTATTATTTATTGTTCATTAAATTCAATAAATGCAAAACTGCTGTTGAACAATCTAAATTCGTGGAGGAATGATCTTTTAACTGAAGGTACAGAAATAAAACACCTTGTTTACTTTTAAAAGTTTCAAACAATACAAAAACATTGGTTTTTAAGAAATTGGATAAATAGCAGAATTTTTAGTAATAAGTATATGTTGATCATGTAACAAAACAATAAGATGGTTTTATTATAGATGAAGGTACTAACACATGCTCATATTAATACAAATCCATTATTATACTGTAACTGCATTTGTGAGTGAGAGCTGGATGTTCACACATTTAATAACTCTTTTTGTTGACAACTGAAGTTAAAATTTCCTTTACGCTCAAAAGATACTTTATTCTCAAGGTTCTATTTTATGAGAAAACAGAACTAAACTCATACCTATTTTTAAAGAAAAAAACTCAGTCCAGAATGGTTCTTGTTACAAATCTGAAACGGGTTGTAGGACATCATAAACCAGGGATGTCAAAGTCAAGGCCCGTGGGCCAGATCCAGCCCACAGGGTGCTTAAATCTGGCCTGTGGGGCTGGCCTGGAAATAGCAAAGGACCAGTCCACGGTGCCTCGGACAGCCAAAATGTGACATACCCTGTTTTGGCTGGCAGAGTGCCACAGGAGGCTGTCAAGGCCAAAAACAGGGCACGGTAGGGTGCCGCAGGAGGCGTCTGTCCCATCTCCTCCCCTGGCTGGCCCATGGAGAACTACTATGCTGATCTGCTGATCTGGCCCTCAAAGAAATCCAGTTTGACACCCCTGTCATAAAGAGATAAGCAGACACCAGATTTTTGTTTTATGATTTTATGCTTTTGTGGTTTCTCATGTTATAGTTACTGGGTTTTATTGTTGTTGTCAGCCACCAGAGTTGTGTTTAAGAGGGGTGGTCAAATAAATAAATGTGGTGGTGTTTCCCTGCTGAAATACATTATTTTCTTCATTGCAATTTGGCCCTAATGTGAGATTTTGGGAACAAATTGTAGGCTGATCCTATGTTAAAGTCCTAAGAGCCAAGAAGTCAATGTTGAGCAGTGCTCTGGGATATGAGGAATGACTTTTTCAGAAAACTTTGCATTCCATACCCATCCTTCTTGGATGAGTGTAAGTGGTGATTTCCTCTCATTTTCCATTCTATATTAAAGAAATAGAATGATTTAGACAAAGGTTCGCCTGTTTTTAAAGCACAGTGAATTCTTTCCCTTTTGATACTTTGCTTGAGGAAGTTTTTACTGCCTTCAAATCCTTTTCCCATCAGAAAGGCTGAAGCACTTTATTTGAGAAACATCTCAGCTGGAAAATGTATCTGTCTTCACTTTGCAAGAAATCCAGGCTAAGTAAAGAAAAACTAAGAGAACCACTACCATACGCATGGGTTAAAATAATATCTTATGCATTTAATGTAGCTTTTCAAATTGTAGAATGTTGTTAATTATTTTGCTAATTATAAGACGTTCTCAAGCCACAAACATTGTCCTATATTCTTTCTCTCTCTCTCTCAGTCTTCTACCTCAATCCTATCCTCTGGTTTTGTGGAAGAAAATACATTGCAGGGGGGAAATAGTAGATGTATTTGTCACTAGAGTATCAATCTATATAATGATATATTAACTACATTATTTGTTCCACTCTTTTTTTCCTTGGGCCTCCCACAGAAGTAAAGGAAACAAGCATATAGTCTTCTACCCAACTTTAAAGGTATGCTAATCTAATTTTAATGGAGTGGGTGCACCATAACTAGGAACTGGAAAGAATTTACTTTGCATTTTGATAACATTTTATCCAGTGCACTTTAAATTCTCATTATTTTGTGATCCAGCTCTCTGAGCATAAAATGCATATGACAGAGAAACATGTACACAGAAAGATGTATGGTTGGAAACTTTTAAAAAAGTATTATCAGTGCAGTGGAATTGGAACAGAAGAAACTTAAGAGGGGGAAAAAATAAACAGAAAGATGCCAAAACTGACAGATGTATGCATCTCTATTCAAAACATGAAGCTATTTTACTAATGTTCCAAGGCCAGTACATTTATTAGTAAAATAAAGTAGCTACATTCCCTCTGTTGAGGAATAAATTGTCAGATTATTAACTGGCAATTTATAGAAGTTGTAGCTCATTTAATGGTTTGTACTGATAATAAATGAAAGCTGTTTATGATATGTGATTTTTTTTTTGTTTCTGTGAACCTCTCCCCGAAAACCATCCATCAATCCCTAAAGAGTATATTCAGCAAAATTAATAATCCATAATATTTCTCTTGTGTTTTGCAGTCCATTCAACTGCGGTTAGAACTTGCAAAGCAACTGGGCACAGGAATCGCTATCTGGGAATTGGGCCAAGGCTTGGATTATTTTTATGATTTGCTTTAAAAAAAATGATCTTTTCTTCACTGACCCCTCATTTTCAGTCAAATTAAGGGGGTTGATATGGGCAGGACATTTATTTTGGGGTGCGGCAATGTAATTTATATGAAACCTGCTTCAGACTTTCCAATAAAGAATATCTTTTGAGGTATTGCTTTTCTTGTACTGCGTGTAGATGAATAATTTTAAAGCAGAGAGAGAGAAAGCTAGAAACCCAGCTACAATGAAAGTAGGTAAGACATGTTTATTTTTCCATTTTTTTTATGCATGGATAAAAACTATCTGCGTGATCGATAGGAGTTAAAAAATGACTTGATGGTACATAACCATAATAATTATCATACTTAAAGGTAATTCAAAGTGCAGTGCTTGTGCTCCAATCTGGTAGAATCTTAAGAGTTCATTAGAATTGACCTCCAAGTACACATCAGGTTGTAACAATTAATTATTAGGTACCCTGAAGTTGACTGATTCTCAAATATACTTGAGCCTAAAATAAACTAAACAATTTTGAGTTTAATTAGGCTGCTCATTGTTAATTACAATCAGTGTCAAATAAGGGTGAATTTAAGCCAAGTCTTGGGAATGCAGGTTCTATCTATACTGACAAATATATGTTGGTTTTATACTATTTTAATGGTCTGGATTTCCCCCACCATAATCCTACAATGATAGTTTAGCGAAGTGCTGAGGATTCTTCTTTTAAAGATTCCTATTGCATGCTGATCTACACAACTATAATATCCTGGGAAATGTGAACAGTTGCTGATCTATGAAACCTGCAGGGTATCCATATTTTCAGGGTTTCATTAAACCAAACTGCTCTGGAGGCTGCCAGGTTGGGTAAATTATTGTAAATTGCTTAAGTGCTGCTCCTGGAACTTCTTGCTCTGTGATTGTATAAATGTCCCTGGTGGCACACAACTTTCTACTTTTAGTGAAGAGGAAGCTAGGAGAAGTTCCAGAGGTAGCATTTCCTTGGATTTGGATGGATCATCAGAGACTGAAGTCTTGTAACACTTGAATTTATTTGCACACATGCATTTGTACCAGCTTATTCATTGTCCTACATATAATCCTTTTGAGAAATCTCATGTACATCTCTTGCCCAATTCCTACATAGCCATTTTCTTTCTGTGGGACTTTCTGTGCGGCATCTTACTCAACTTCTTGATAGACCAAGCATCTTATTTCTCTGCTATTGCTAAATAGCACTAGCTATTTGTTAACACAGGCTTATATATATGTTTTACCGCTCTTTACAGCCCTCTTTAAGCTCTTTACAGAGTCAGCATATTGCCCCCA
>JANHGC010001181.1:206815-218662 GCA_027560395.1 Boaedon fuliginosus
TAAGAGCGGTACAATATAAACGTCGTGCCGCCCTTATCGCCACTAAGTAGGTGCGAATATGGCCTCCTAATCGTGTTCGGTCAGAGTCAGTTTGGCTCTTCTTCCAGATGCGCTCTAGGCATCTCTTCTGCCATTTCATCCCCCGGAGTTCCTTGGTGAACCAAGGAGATCTCCGGGGTCCACGAATGGAGAGAGGCCGCAAAGGCGCAATCCGATCCAAAGCCCCGGTAGCGGCCCTATTCCAGGCTTCCACCAGGGCCTCAGTCGAGCTGCGGGCCAGGGAATTCTGTCTGCCAAACTTCCTCCTCAGTCTTTTGCCCATGCATGGAAGAAGTAAGGACATCTGCTGCATGGCCTGTCCTCCTCTTTACTCTGCTCTTCACAAAGTTATGTTTGGGTGTGTCCATTACAGTTTTTGGGCTTGTTCTTGTGTGAGTACTGTAAATAATCTGCACAAGACTGTATGCTACCAAAAGGCTGATGTACAGTACTTCCTTTAGCTGAGATATCCTGAGAACTGACATTTTCTGAAGCATGTTATGGAACTCTAATAGAGAATGGCCAGCTCTGTATCTAATTTTCATTTTCTACTATTTTCTGGGAAAACCATAACAAATAATCAGGTATAAAAATAACGAAGGATTACAAAGTAGAAATGTATTTTATCTACTCTAATTCTGGAGAGTTGGGCATAGTTAAATCCACTGATTTCAATGGGATTAGCCTCCTTAATTCTACATTAAATTGTGACATTAATTTGGAGATGGGGGGAAATCCTACAACTCTGCAGGATTAATTCAAAATTGTGATGACAAGTTTAAATCACTGGGGCTATACGTTAAGAACATATTTGCCTGTTTTGGCTCAAATGTAGTACAATATAAGTGGTTTTATCACAGTTCTTGTTTGTTAATTTTAAGCAGCTTTATACTGTTCTTAGGATCTCAGAACAACTTTCTGAGGATTGGAGGAAAAGATTTAAAGTGTAGAAGGCAGTGAAGTGATCAAGTAAAAATATGCTAATTATTGAACAGCACTGCTTTCAAATAAAAATTCATTATGAGGAAACTCTTGCAGTTTAGGCTAAGGCACAATAAGTCAATTACTATTCCCCATTAACTTAAGCTCAACCAACTTCATGTAGAAACCATTGCTATTTTATATCATCAGATACTCTAATTAAACCAAGGAAGGATCATTAAACACCCATGACTTGCTGATGTTTGCACGTTTGCACATAAGCAGAAGGAAACAAAACAGCATTCAACATAAAGGAGACAATTTTTCTTTAGGTCAATCTTCTTGCAGTTCTGATAGGTAGGCTATAATCCCGGACCAATTGATCAACAAATAAATTCAATGGAATTTCCTTTCAAGAAAGATGTATAGGGTTTTGCTAGTAATATCAGATTATATTTGTGAAAGATAAACTGAGATGCAGTTAATTCCTTCATAGTGGTAAAATAAACAGAAAGCACACAGGAAATACCTGAACCAATGCTGTGCACAGTCCAAAAATCCCGACTGCTAACAGGTTCTCGTGAAGCCATAATTTCACAGTTTCGTAGCAAGGCTAGAGAGGAAAAAAATTATGTTATAAGGAAGTCAACGACCTAAGGAGAACCTACAACTCATATCAAACTTCGTAATCGGCAGTGTCAATTTAAGCTTTCCAGTGGAGATGAAAAGCATCTCTGGGGACGTTCTTGCAATGAAATATGTCTTTAAAGGCCTAGAAAAACTGTACCACTGAAGATCAAGTGGATACTCTGTGCAAGATTCATGTACAAAAAAAAGAACAATGTCTGCTTCTCATGTATGCCCTACAAATCAGACTGCTGTGTTTCTAAATAGAATAGTAAATCTCAGTGCTTTAAACAGAAATGCTGGGCAAGAATGTGAGAAGGCAATTATAGACCAATTATTGCTTAAACAAATCATTACCCAAATACTTCACCTTGCTTTCTAGCAACCACAAAGTAACCAGATGACATTACATTTGTTCTAACATGTTAGTCCCAGTGTTAGTATGTCAAATTTTAGCACTGATAATTTCCTAGGAAGTGTTGTGGCCCTCTAGCAGTTAGCAGAGCTGGCAGCTGATTCTGACTCTGAGGAGGTTGGGGAGGAACCTTGGCCAGGCTTGGACTCAAGAGAAGGATTGAAAGAAGGTTCTATGTCTAAGGCAGGGCCTTCTGTCAGCTATCAGTTATCTTCTGCATCAGACAATAGCAAGCAGAACAGCTGGAGCCAATTATCAGTGTGCACATGCACAGAGTTATTAGGAGGCAAGAACAGATCAGGAAAAGGGGCCGATGAGAGAGCAAGGCCACAGGTGACCAGTGAATGGCCACTCCCCTAAGGCATAAAAAGGAATGAAAGGGGAGTGGTATTCACAGGAAATAAAAAGGCTTGAAGAAAGCTCCGAATAGCACAGGGGCAAGCGGGCGGGCTCAGCTCCTAACCGGAAGAATTGGTTCGCCCGAACTGGCCAGAAGGGAACAAATGGTTCACCTGAACCAGGCTGAACCAGTAGAATCCCACCCCTGCTTTTATACACAGACACAGACCCATTACAAGGGTGTCAAACTGGTGGGCCACATGCGTCATACGCAGGGCACACCCACCCCAGCTCCGCAAATGGGCAAAATGTCACAAAACGTCACAGGAAGGCAACATGATGCAGCGAGTTTGACACCCGGGCACTAGTAGGAAGGAACCTCTATCCCAAAACAATACTTGAAGATTGTTGGATCTGAAAAGGAAAAGCACGATCAGAAAAAAAAATGCCACTCCTTCCGCTGCAGAAACTTTGGTTCCATTGAAAGTGGCCTTTTTATTTATGAAATTACATGGCTGATGGCTAAATAAACAATAGAGCAAGTCAAGACTTTTAAATATCTGGGGTTTGTTTTCTCTGTGATGTATAGGCCACTGAAAATATCCTGCTGATCATGTTACCCTAAACATACACACACACACAAAATGATTGATTTTATCATCTTTTTACTTCTTCAAAGGACCTCACCATATACCTGGAGCAATTAAAGCCTTGATAGGCAAGATCTGAGCCCAGCTCCTTTTTGGAGTTCAGTTAGACACCTACAGGTCATTCCTTTCTCTTTAAGGAATTCCATCCAACTTCTTGAAATCAATTTTTCAAGTACCCCACGGTGTTCCAAACATGGTGGTTTGTGTGAAATTGGCCTACTTAAAATATTCATTTTCTCCTATTGGCTTAAGATCTCTTTATTCAGTTGGCTTGGTCCCTTTGATTATGACCAATAGCTTTTAGTCTTCCTATTGCTAGGCAATACATGCCAGATTGCAACCTTATGGCTTTTTATGGCCAACCATCACTGTAGCCATGGGCTATGAACACACATAATCTGATCTTAAACAGTGAACCATTGATTTAAATCTGCAAGCATTTTATGAGTTCTACCTAGAAACGTCTTCCTAAGTCACTGAACATCTGCTCCAACTAACCAGATATCTTAGTCACACAATGACTCTAAAATTTAGAAGGGCCTTCACCAATATTTTTTGTCTTTTTTATCCTAAATACTATTTTCTTCTTTTATTTGCTGGTAAATTACTAAATAAAAATTATTTATGGAGTAGCTACTCAACATCCTGGTCTATATAAGAAGGGTATTTTAATTTTTACAATGATCAATATTCAGCAAATATTTTTTTGGAAGAAACAATTGGAAAGAGTTCACTATTAGGTTACTTATGCAGTATATTAGCCACTACCACTTAAAATGGCTGCTACTTGTCATAGCGATTCAACTTATTTTCAGTGATCATAGAACATTTAGATAGGCATTCTCATTTTGCCTTTATAATTCCTATCAAAGATACTTCAAAATAATCTTGTTCATACATCAACTTGGCACTGAGCTGAGGAAAATGGGCACTTTTAAAAAAATCTCAGGGTTAGGAGGGCTCATGTAGGCCCTCAAATCCAACCTCCTGCTAAATGCCTCCAATCTGCTTCTCTCTCCCTTTGATTCCTGCACCATCCTCCATATCTCCTTTTGCTCCTTGCTGTGTTTTTATTCCCTACTTCAGTGGTGGCTAATCTTTTCAGCACTGAGTGCCAAAACAGGAGCGTGTGCGCATGCACCAGAAACTGGAAGAGCAGCTCCCTGATGCGCATGTGGGAGCGCCAGAAACACATGCACTCCGGGGAGCTGCTCTTCTGGTTTCTGGCAGTCCTGCGTGCACCAAGACCAGTTGGCCGGCGCACATGCATGTGCCAGAACACAGAAGAGCAATGGGCGACGGCTGGCGTGCCTGGAGAGATGGCTCTGCATACCCATTCTGGCATGCATGGCATAGATTCGCCATCATAGCTCTACTTGACTCCTTTTGCTCCTCATGATATTCTTACTTCCTCTGTCTTACTTTTGCATGCAAATTTGTATAGGACTACGTTTTCAAGTGTATTGTCTGTTTATGTTTGACTTAATAAAAATTTCCCTCCCTATTTTATCTTTACCTGCCTGCTTTGGAAGTGTATCCCTCTATGTGCCTGTCACAATCATGTGCAACTTTCAAATTACTAGAAGTTGCCTTGACTCACGTTCTTGAGTTTTGTGTTTTTACTTCTCCTACTGACACTTAAAGGTGAACTACTTATTAACTCTTCTCCTCTTGGTTGGTTGTCTGAGAAGTATGCCAAATTAGGATGAATAAATCAGAATAGCCTTTCTGATAGATGTTTAGTCACCCTTAAAGATGGGCACAACAGCATGCAGCAAATAGGCAAAGCAATGACATTTTTCTTTCACTAGTAGATTCTAAAAATTCTAATCTTCTTAGTTGATTCATGATTTAATACTCACAGCTTTCCACCAGGTCCCTGGGGAATGAAGACCACAGTTTTCACTAAATTCCAAGCAGCATGAATCTGGCACCCGTGTGGTATTGTACACTTCAAACCAGTCAGTGTAGTTGGAGACGCCACAGCATCTGAACTGGAGGGGAATAAGAGAATTACAAGTCACTTTAGTCAAGAAGCTTATTTAAGGATCAGGTTCAGTGGGTCCAGCATGCCAGAATGCCTCTGGACTGCACATCTGGAAAGAGGAAATACTATGTCTTGTATTCAAGTTCATTCATTTCTGAATAAAACATTATGTAAATTTCTCCAGATTTAGCTCACTTACCTGAGAAAATTAAGAGCCTCCCAAATCTATTACAAGTAGTTCTCCTTTAATGACCCTAATTGGGACTTGAATTTCCATCACTAAAGGAAGTGATCATTAGGTGAAACATTACAACAACACTACTCTGCTTAGTGATGGAAGTTCCAGTGGTCTCAGTTGTGGCCATTAGGCCAGAACCACACTGTTGTTAGTCAAGGACTTCACATTTTTCCTGCCCTGTTGCATTTACCTTCACTTCAACTCTTCCCAATCTCCTATCTCCCTCCTCTATCTCGGCTCTTTTGGTCACCCCTCACTCTGGTCTGGAACCCCACCTCCTTGCACTCCATTGCCCCTGCCATCCAATGGCATCCCCAGGTGACTTTTGCCATCCTCTTCCTATTGCTGCTGCTGCTGCTGCTGCTGAAGTGTGATGACCCTGCCCTTCATGAGCTAGTCATGTACAGTCTCAGGAGGGCCTTGCAAGGCCTTGGGAGGACCTCACCAATGGCCAGGCTGAGCAAACCTTGTCAGCACTGGGAACCAGATGGTAAAAGTCAGCTGGGGGCAGTGAAGGGTGTTGGGATGGCAGAGTGCAGGACTGTGAGGCTGCAAGTCAGGGCAGCAAGGATAGAGTGCAGGGAAGCCAAAAGAGCAAAGATGGGAAGGATACAAGTGGGTAGGAATTTAAGCGTAACCTGCAGTCATAATTGAGGGGAGGCTGCCAAGCTCTTGAATTTTGATCACATAATTGTGGAGATGTTATAACAGCCATAAGTACAAGGACTGGTTGTAAACATTAAGTACCATTGTAACTTCAAATTAACTTTCTTTAGAAAACAAACTTCCCTCCCTAGGCGGAAAAAACAGCTGAGGTGTGCTGCCATGTGGATCAGCTATGCTGCAAACAGAGATAATAAAAATAGCTATAGCATGTTGGCAAGTGGGAGGCCCCCACCCCCAAAATTTTTTTCAAAAAACTTTTTTTCCCCAAAAAATTTAAAAAAAAAATTTTTTTTTTACAAAAACCAACTGGACTAGTTCGCTAGAACTAGCCCAACCTGCACAAACCGTTTGCCCACTTTGGCTCATGGTGAAGAATAGGTTGAGAACCACTGCGTGCAACTATCCAACATGGTTTGGAAAGTTGCTGAATGAAGTGGATGTCTTTTCCTATCTTTGGACAACAGAACAGCAAACAAACTAATCTTCAATCATGTGGAAACTAAAGCAAATATTTTTATCCAGTTCCATGCATTTTACAATACAAGTGAAGAGAACAAGAATTACATCAATGGGTGGGGGGGAAGCCAAAAAGAAAACACATTTCCACTGTTCCTTCTTCATGGGACTTAAAAAAGAAAGAAAAACACAACTCAGAAAATTGTTTGTCATAAGACATGACATTATCAGCAATATAGTTGTATTATTTTTCAAGTATGTTATTATCAGAGATAGTATTCAGCAAATTCTGACAGGTTTGGGAGAACTGGTAGTGATAATTTTGATTGGTTCAGAGAACCGGCAAATACCACCTCTGATTGGCCCCCTCCCCTCCCCACACCTTCCAGGAGTCTCCACGTGCCCCTATTTAAAAGAGCTTCAGTGGCACAGTGGTTAAATGCAGCACTACAGTCTCTGCTGACTTGTTCAGCAGGTTTTCAGATCGAATCCCCAGGCTCAAGGTTGACTCAGCCTTCCATCCTTCTCAAGGTCGGTGGACCCAGATTGTTGGGCAATAAGCTGACTCTGTAACTGCTTGAGGAGTGTTGTAAAGCTGTGATAAGCAGTATATAACATCTGAGTGCTTTGTTATCCATGTTGTAAGCTACCCAGAGTCCTTCAGGAATTGGGTGGCATAAAAATGTAATAAATAAATAAATTTGGCTGCCAGGATGCTTCAGGGAGGTTTTCTAGGCCAAAATGGGGCACAGGTGGTGGTGTGGTGGCCCGCCCAGTCACATGACCACATAGCCATACCCACCAAGCCAAGCAAGCCATGCCCACCAAGCCATGCTCACAGAACCAGTAGTAAAAAAAGTTGAATCTGGTTATTACTATCCAAACAAGTTTGGGTTACAGCAGTGACAATTTTATTAGAGGAGATGTAAAGATGAGTGGCTTCAAATTTATATATTCCCTATTTTGAAATTGTCTTTGACATTTATTAATGAAGTCATGATCTGAGAACTGAGACTGAAGGCATCCACATTTTCCAAATATCAGTGTTAAATGTTGATTTAGATCTCTTCCATTGTAGCAATTCAGCATCTGGATGCGAACCTTAGTTTTCAAGAAAGAGACAGCTATATATAGATTGTTCTAGGAGTCCCAAGATCCTGCAAAGCTGAAAAAAGGAACTCATACTGTACAACTGGGCAGGCGAGTTCATAGACTGCTTTCAGTTATGCCAACCAGATAGCATTTAATTAATGAGCAGCATCCACTGAATGCGGGTTTATTTATTTAATATATTCTTACAACTACCCACCTCATACACATGACTCTGGGCAGCTAACAATTATTGTATTATTGGGTTGTGGGATAACTCTCTAGTTCAGTTCTGCAACTCTCAAATTATTAAAATGATTGTTTTAATTGCCTACTTGCACACAAGTCTACATGGATCTGGCAAATTAGCATTCTGAATTGTTCCAAATTGTCCAATTTGCTTTTGCCTTTAAGGAAAGCTGAGAAAAATGAAGAAACTGTGAAGTTCCTGTGTTATTTTTGTTTCACCCTTTTAGAGTTCCTTGCCTGTTGTCCAAATGCAAGTAGATTTCTTAATGTACAAAACTATGCCCTCCAACCTTTCTGAAGTGACTACAATCAAAGGCTGTGCATTCTTTTATTGTCAAATATTGCCTAAAGCAAGTTTCCCATGGCAGAAGTGACTAAGGGGGATAACTGAGAAAAATAGCAGCTCTTTGATCCTGTCTCCAAGTACACTTCGAAATAGATGGGAAATTTGATTCTTTTCTCTGTAGAGATGCCAAGGCGGTTATGTTATTTATTAACTGCTGATGTCAAGTCTCATGATGAATGGATTCTGAACATGAATATTTGTGGTTCATAACACTAGCCTGAAAATAGGTAAGTATCATGAGGTATCTGCAAAATTTTAACTGAGCAGGAGATTGGAGAAAATTGACAGTACAATGTGATTTTTTAAATTAACTTTTGTAGTTTTGTTGATTTGTTTATTCAAATAAAAATATTGGGAACAGAAAAAATGTGTACTAATTTACATTCTAATATAAGCAATCATATTAGTCATACAAAAGGAAAAGAAAAGGGGAAAAAACAAACTCAGAATACCAAATATTGGGATCAGTTACATTTTGTTCCTAATTATTTTTCAGACATATAGATTTAGAAAAGCAACATACAGAGAAACTGTGAGTTGGGAAACTTAGATTTTATCTCCCCATTGGAATGAAGTCTTCTATCTCATGGTTGGAGAAAACTTTCTGCATTTACAATAGGAGATCCAACAGAACCAATATTTCAAAACAGAAATCTAATTGTGCTGTTGAATAATCTAATTCTGTCAAGAAATTAAAGTAGTCGTATTATGATAATACATTTAAAATACAATATAATAAAATTCTATTTCCCCCTGCGTCCCGGTGAGAAGATCACTAATCTTCTGTGCCTGAATATTTTTTCTATCTTGGTATTCATAAAATTAATGCCTTCTTCTGTCTGTGCAAAGTAACATGTCACAGCAATTTTGAATTGAGAATGTATATCCATACAAATGGGAGAGGAATTTGAACAGACAATGTAGCTTCTTCAACTGGAAAGAGAACAAATTATTGGGATTGTGATTAACCATTCCCATTATGCAGATTACACAAAAACAGTATTAAGCACAGTGATGAACTGTATGAAAACTTGAGCAATTTTAAATACCAGTGGAGAATACAGGCTAATTCAGGTGACCTGAAATATAGCTGCAATAACAGGACTATTTAATTTTTTTTTATCAACAGAAGGAAATTGAGATGCTTCATGTACATATAGATGACCAAATTTAAAATTAAAATGGACAGATCACTGCTTTTAAGAGAACCACCAAAGAAATGCTGTTGTATAATCAACCAAAGTTTTATTTTGTTTACTGAAAACTGTGCAGGATAGCATTTCAAGAGTTTTAGAATCCTTAGTAAGAATTTTGTATCTCTAGAAAAAAAACGTAATTTTAGATCCTATACTCCAATCAAGCTTGCAGCATTCCCCAAGCGTATTAGTACCTGTAAAATTCCTGCCATCCTATCAAGACATTATCAACTTTATTGTAAAAAATATTCCAGTGGAAACAAATGGTATGGCAATTCTGGGGCCAGGACAAGGGCAAAGTTAACCGTGAGACTAAAATGTTCTCAACATCAAATATATATCAAACTCTCAAATTGTTAAAGTTCATTCTTCTGACATCCAGAGTTGGCTAATCAATGAAATCTTTGGGATTCATCCGTATGCATCTGTATATGCGCCATATATCATGGGTGTCAAACTCACTGCGTCACAGTGCCATGTTTCTCAACATTTTTTTCCATTCACGGAGCTGGGGTGGACATGGCTTGCGCGTGATGTATCTGGCCCGTGGACTGCCAGTGGGCGACCAGTTTGACACCCCTGCCATATGTGTGTGTGTGTTTTGTATAAAATGAAAAGCTGATTAAAAAGGCATAAGGTTAGATTACTGCAATGTGCTCTACATGGGACTACCCTTGAAGAGTACCCAGAAGCTTCAATTGGTCCAGAATGCGGCTTTGCGAGTGATCAAGGGTGTACCTCGATGCACCCATATAATACCTCTCCTCTGCAAGATGCACTGGCTCCCAATAGCTTTCCGGGTGCAATTCAAGGTGTTAGTGATGACCTTTAAAGCCCTACATAGCTTAGGATCGGGTACCTTCAAGACCATCTTCTTCCACCTTACGCCTCCCAGTACCCCATCAGATCCCACTGAGTTAGCCTCTTATGGGTCCCGTCAGCTAAGCATTACCGGATGGTGGGTCCACGGGGGAAAGCCTTCTCTGTGGCAGCACTGGCCGTCTGGAATCAGCTCCCCTTGGGGATCCAGACTGTCCCGAATCTGTTAGCCTTCTGACCTGTCTCTGCCAGCAGGCTTGGAATTAACGACTCCCCTTGTATGAATGGAAGTATGGCTGTTACTGTAGATTTGTTTGTTTGTTTTGTAATAATTTTTATTTAAGACTGTTTTTAGGTTTTGTATTTTTTTGATTTTTTAAAATTGTTTTTTATGATTGTAAATCCTCTGGGATTGGGCGGCATATAAATTATATTAAATAAATAAATAAAATAACTCTGATCTCATGTTCTTGTATTCTCAAAAGCATAGCTAGAACAACTATGTTTCTTCTCTTGATTGCTGACTTATTCAATAGTGCTTTGGATGCCAAAGAGGAAACAAAGAGGACTGAAGAAAAGAGCTTGTGAACTTCTTTGTCTCATTCTCTCTCCTATCACCTGACCAGGGAAATGAGGCGGAGTATAAATCTAATAAAATAAATAAATAAATAAATCACTAATGTTATAGCATGGTGATTGAAATGGGGTATATCCTGTGTTCTGTAATTCCTTGTGGGATTTCCTATGTATTTTGTCTGTCTGCGTGTGTGCTTCTCTGCATACTGATGAGCACCAAAGCATCAAATTAAACCCTTATCTGTGGATTCCAAAGTAGGCCAGGGAAAGATCCATTAAACATCAGGGTCTTAATTCCAGGTCAGGTACAGTGCAGGGGTATTTGGTGTTCTTTTTTTTAAAGGCAAATGCTTATAGAAATCCAAATTAAATTCCCAACATTTCCATCGGAAATTCAAAGCCAGGCAGATGGGTGTGTAGGTGTTAGCACCTGCGGGTGTTAAGGGAAAGAACAATGAAGAAGTACAAGCTTACATCTGTTTGTATGATGCTCCATGCATTAGTTAAACCAATATTTCCATCAGTTCCGTACAAATGAAGCCCTTTCTTCAAGTCCCGCTGAGCATACTTATCGATCTGAAAATAAAGCAAATACAGTGATATATATATAGTTATATATATATATATATGCATCCAAGATGATGAACTCTGTGAAATAGCACTTTTGAGTTGAAGAGCCATGGCAACAGTTGAACTGCAAGTGTGGCACATTAAAAATACAACATACAGGTAGTCCTTGACTTACAGCCATTCATTTACAGAGTGTTCAAAGTTACAACAATACTGACAAAAGTGACTTATGACCAGTTTTCACTCTTATGACCATTGCAGCGATCAAAATTCAGGCAATACCACTCTATAACGGCTTAGTAAGACCACACCTAGAATACTGCATTCAGTTTTGGCTGCAACACAATAAAAAAAGATGTTGAGACTCTAAGAAAGAGTGCAGAGAAGAGCAACCAGGATGATTAGGGGACTGGAGACTAAAACATATGAAGAACTATTACAGGAACTGGGCATGGATAGTCTAGTGAACAGAAGGACCAGGGGAGACATGATAGCAGTTTTCCAATGTTTGAGGAGCTGCCACAGAAAGAAAGGGGACAAGTTATTTTCTAAAGCATCTATAGGCCAGACAAGGAATAATGGATGGGAACTGAACAAGGAGAGATTTAACCTGGAAATAAGGAGAAATTTTCTGACAGTGAGAACAATCAACCAATGGAACAGC
>JANHGC010001181.1:258124-269910 GCA_027560395.1 Boaedon fuliginosus
ATTCCTCCTCCAGTCATGTTAGCTCAGGAATTCTGGGAGTTGAAGTCCACAAGTCTTAAACTTGCCAAGTCTGGAGACCCTTGTACTAAGCCATGATAATGAAAAATGTTGCCATGATTTAAATTCCATTTTAATCCTGAGAAGAGGATCATATTACTGTATGTTACTTTAACTGGTGCTAATCCTTTAGAATAATCTCTTCTCCATATCTAATCCAATTAGATTTACATAGAGTTCTGTATTTTCCCCTCTTTCTGTAATTCTTATTGTTAGTAATTAACAGTGGATTATTTGTCCAACTTCTAAACCTGCTGCTATATGAAATCTAAAAGCAAGCCTAGAAGCCTAAGATAGGAGGCTTCAGCCAGGGATGAGTGGCAGGAGACAAACTTGCAATCCTTTCTTGTCAACGGCCTCTCTACCATTTTTTTTTAAATTATCCTGATTTGCCAATATTGTCAAGACAATATTTTATTCTGTTCTAATCTTTTATTGGATTTCCAATCTACTACGCTTATTTTCACTTTTTAAATTCTGAAGCCACAAGTTGGGCCCAATAATATGTATACTCCTCACAATACAGCTACTTTCCAATTACTTTTGACCTTTTTGTGGGGGGTGTTTTTAATCCTAGAATTATGATTCCCAGTTTGCAGTATCGAAGTTCTTTTTATAAATCAGAAGAAAGGGGAAAATCTGAATAAACCTATCTGTTGGAGAATGATAAACAATGTTGCGAAAACAAGTAAATCTGGGCTTTATTATTGCCTTTGGGAAAACTTCCATAATGAAAATATAAACACAGATGTTAAAAGTGGAAGGGCAGAATACGTTATTACTGGTGTATTATTTAGAGAGCTAACATTTGAAATTATGTATTTCTAAAAGCATTATTACTCTGAAAATATAGTTCTCATGCTTGCCCTCAAGCAAGTTTGAGGTAGTTATCTTAAAACAACACGTGTGTTCCTCTTTGTGGAACAACAATGCATTTATAGCAAGGCAGAGAATTTGTCACCCTCCAGATAAAACTGGGCTAGTTTCCAGTTTTCTCTATCTGCCATGCTGGGTGGGCTGAGAGGACTACACCATCTATGCTATTCAGGTAGTCTTTGACCACAACTACGATCAAAACCTCCATCACTAAATGATGTGGTCCATAAGTGAGATGTGCCTGATTTTACAACTTTGTTTGCTGTGGGCATTAAATGAATCACTGCAGTCATTAAGTAAATCTGGTTCCCCGATTGACTTTCCTTGTTGAAAGCCCCCTCAAATGTGAGCACATGATCCTGGGACATTGCAGCTGTCCTAAATACATCACATGTTGCCAGGTGCCCAAATTTTGAGTATGTAGCCATGGGGATGTTGTGATGGTCATAAGTGTGAGGACTGGTTACAAGCACTTTTTTCAGCATCATAACTTTGAACAGTTATTGAATGGTCATAAGTCAAGGACTATTAGTACTCCCAGTACACCTCCAAGAAGTATATCTTCTCCTAGTAGATCTTCACTCAGTCCTCAACAAAGCCAGCAATGATGGGTCAAAATTAAGAAGATGAAGAGAAATAGAAATGGGGATACCAAGAAATAGTTGAATCAGGCAGGGATATATGTGGGTAACCTTTAATTTGACCAGCAGCAGAATTTGAATATTTAGGGAGCAACTTGGAGATGGCAAAGGATGGTTAAACAATCTTGACCCATGGAGGAGAGGAGGGGAGGGGAGGGGAGGGGAGAGGAGAGGAAAGGAGAGGAGAGGAGAGGAGAGGAGAGGAGCTTCCTAGGAATTGGGTAAGGATCTGTTTCACAAATAAGGAACATGGAAGATTTAGAGAAGACAGTGGAAAACAGCTATAATGGCACAACCTTTCTCTGCTTAGTGCTATCTAAATGAAGTCAAACTAAACTTTATTTGTGGGGATTATGGAAAATCAAATACTCAATTTTATTCAATCTTTCAAGTTGACTGCTGCTTTCTGAGGCAGGATGAAAATTTATTTCGTCCATAATCATAAGGGAAAGCTCTGGAAAATAATAAAATTGAATGCAGTGACCTAGAGAAATATTAATTATTCTTATCATTAGATCAGAGGTAGCATGCAGATGGTGTGTGCATGAAGCCCATCTTAATTCCTAGTACTTCCAGCTAATGGATTTCTTGTACAAGAGAACTTTCTGTGACACAGAAGAGCTAAGCACTGTGAGAGCAGCAACTACAACGGACATTGACCTGATTCATTGTAAAATTTCTTCCTTTCAAAGTTAACAAATACATAACTCTGAACAGTTCTCCAATAAAAAAAGAAAACATTGATGTGAGTGGATAGGGTTTTTTTCCTCTGTGTTCCACTCCAGCAGCTTCAGAAGCTTGTTTTATTCTTATTGGAGAATGCAAAAAGGAGAATACAAAAATTCTCCATCAATTCATTTAGGGAAAAAAGCCTTAAATACATTTAAACAACTTCATACCACAAAATAGTTGTAAATTATTTTTCCGTGTGTTGCTGATCTGGTTAAACACCTCTGCCTATCCTCCTTTCTACCAATGGGGCAACAATCTACATTGCAATGGCCATTGTTTCATGCCATCAGATATCCTATAGACCAGTGGTTCTCAAATATTTTCACTTCAGAAACCCCTTTATATTTTTAAAATGACTGAGGGCCCCAAAGAACCCAAAGTTTATGTTGGTTATATCTACCAATAGGTAATGTAGTAGAAATTAAAACTGAGAAATGTTAAAATATTTATTTGACTACATGAACCCAATGAAAAGGCCTTGGGGCCTTCTCCCCATCATTCAGTCAGAATTGGAAAAGCTTCTTGGGTGAGAAGTGAAAACCTCTTCAAAGTAAAAAACAACAAGTTGACTTTTGGAAAGCACTTTTGGGATATGTTTCTCTTCTTAACGGGCTGCAATTAATTCATAAGCCTTCACAACAGATGAAGTTAAAACGATTATCGACAACATAAATTATCTTCCATATAAGTTGATTTAGTATTTCCTGTTGGTACAAAGTTAATTTTTCAGAACATTATTGCCCATTATCTTAAAGGATATGAGGGTAATGTATTGTAACAAACAATTCTGGCTTTTTCATAACTGACATTGAATTTTAGCAGCAAAATTATCAATTTCAAATGGAGAGGATGGAATCATCAATATTTTCCAACCTAATCTGCTTAAAGAAGAGGAATATAAAAATCAATACATGAAATTTAAACGTTATTATCCTATCGCTCACAAGATAAAGATAGATGATAGCCTATATTTTGTTTCTTAATGTAAACTGCTTCTCTTTGGAGCTTGTTATGAGATAAGAGATAGCCATCTTGAGTTCCCCTTGACTGGGGATGAGAGGCAGGGTATAAATTTAATTAAATAAATAAATAAATACTGTATGGAACTTAGTTACTGTCCATGGAGAGTCTCAGTCATCCAGGTCATGGTTGTCCCAAAGGCGCTTTTTCAAGAGGCAACAGAACTTTCTGGTTTTTCTTTGAAAACGTTTCGCTTCTCATCCAAGAAGCTTCTTCAGCTCTGACTGGATGGTAGGGAATGTCAGAGCTGAAGAAGATTCTTGAATGAGAAGCAAAATGTCTTCAAAGAAAAACCAGAAAGTCCAGTTGCCTCATGAAAAAGCACCTTTGGGTTAAGTGGTTACTAAATCTCTGATTTTGGCTGGTATTGCCAACTAGTAGAGAAGAAAGGGGGGAATTTCAGTTTCTATGCTTGGGCTGGGAAAGGGAAGTGAAAAGGAAAGGCAGATGGCTTAAAAAGAAACATCTAGGGAAGAAAATAGTGATTAAGACTTACCGTGACAGTTTTGGAAATAACTGTTCTTTTTACCTCTGTAAATAGGAGAAGTTTAAGGAACATGGTAGCACTCCTCTTCTCAGGAATGCCATCAGAGCAGACTTCTCTGTTGAATGCTAGCACAGATTATCAGCACTGGCAAGTAACTTAGACATTGTCGAACTTTATTTGCGCCTATCACATCTACTTCATTAACTTCATACTGTATTTCTTAATGTAGATCTACAACATCTTTTCAAATTTGCCACCTCTGAGACATGTGAAGACTGTAATTCCAGAATTCCTTAGCTGAGATTATGCAGCCCCCTAATCATGGAAAACACATTTTACTATGGCCAGTTTGGGACTTTCAGCACATTTATTTCTCATAATGAACTTCTTAATGTGATGGTTATTATTATCTGCTTTTTAGTGCATGAGTTTTCATCAGTTTTTCCTCATTAAACTGCTCCATATTTAAATAGTGGCTTTGTTGTCGATGTGCCTGACCTTGAAAGGGAAGCAAGTTTGAAAGGGGGGGGAAGAAAGAGGGAGCCCAGTGCATTCAATATTTAGGCATGCAGAGAAGATGATTCCTGAAAGGCAGGGAGGTGGCAGAGTTTGGGAAAACATGACCTGCATGTCAAGGAAAAGGCTTCATGACTTACTGATGAAGGGAGAAGCACTTGCTGAAAGGGACAGAAGACAGTGAAAAAAAATTCTTTTGACATACCTTGTCAGTGTAGACGAAGAAGAGAATCACCACCGTGAGCTCCAGCACAAATATAATTAACAGCATGATAAAAAACTGTCAAGAGAAGAGGGAGTGGGAGAGGAACAAAAGTCCAGAAACATCAACATCTGGCTTGTCTTCCTGACACTAAGCAACACATAAATCCAGATACGAAAGGACTGGGGCTCATGGCTGGCTTTGGTTGGGGAGAAAAACCTGCATCTGGTTAGTACTGCTTTAAATGCAGTGGGAGGATCCACTACTTGGATGTTCTTCCATACAGAAAACTACTGTGTCAAAGATAAGGCTGGGGTACAGATTTTTCTCTTGCCACACCACATTGTAAGTGGAGAAAACACTATTAAACACAGTAGCATCCAGTGATTTTGAGCCTTACCTGTAGGCTGAAATGGTGCATCTTGACAACAGTGAGAACTTGAATGAGGTTATCTAGATGCAGATCAACATTCCCCTATCTAGTGGGTTTCCTCCTGATGCATAAGGACTATAATTACCAGAGTTCCCAGCAAACATGGCAGCCACACTGATTAGTAATAGCAATAGTGCTCAGGCTTATATACTGGTTTGTAGTGCTTTACAGCCCTCTCTAAGCAGTTTACAGAGTCAGCATCTTGCCCCCAACAATCTGGGTCCTCATTTTATCCACCTCAGGAGAATGAAAGGCTGAGTCAACCTTAAGCGGTCGTGATCGAACTCCAGACTCTGGGCAGAGTTAGCCTGCAGTACTAGTTTCTAACCACTGCGCCAAATTAAAATGACCTTAGATAATTTTTTAAGATAATTTCTTAAGATAACAAATATGCAGCAAAGACACATGGTTAAAATTCCCTAAAACATGATAGTTTAAAATATGCATATGATATTGAAATAAGCCTAAAACTATAATGATAATTAATCAAGAGACAAGATCAGATATTAAAAACTAGCTATCCATATCATTCTGCTGATTTGTTTTGTTTTGCTTTTTTTTTTGTAATGTAAAACAATCTCAGATGACTTTGAGCTAAATGGATGAGCCAAGTAATTTTTTAACCCAAAAGAATTTCCTTTATTTACTGAATTTATATTTTTCCTTTCCACTAACAATTCTGCAACACACGTATTACTTTTGCCTCCAGCAATTTTTCTGCTTAAAATCACTATATATGTTGTTCGTTTTCTCCTCCAGGGCAAAAGGTATTTCAAGGAAACAACTACAGGATGGTTCTTAGTGACAAAATAGATTAAGAAAGAATTAAGTACCCTTTCTTCTGTTTTTCCACTACTCTGCTTTGTAGAACATGGGATTTCTTAAAAAAAAGAAGTCAACATAAAGATACAAACAATCGTACAGTATCTAGGAATGGGGAGAAAATTGTTTAGATCATGGATAATGAAATAATTCATATTATCCAGGCATATAAATACATAATTCCCAAATATATATGTTAATCAGAAAACAGTAAAAGATTTATACTTGCCCTATTCCTATTACTGGAATACCATTTCAAAATTTACAGAGAAAAATGTATCCATTACAGAAAATGAGCACAAATAAATGGATTTATATTGAAGGAAATAGCAAAATATATTTAAAAAATAATTGTTACAAACAAAAAATGTATTCATTAAGGAAAATGTGTACTGAAGTGATGAATACAGACATGGCAATTGGACAAAATGACTAAGGATGGGGAAAAATGAGAAATAGAGGAGAGTTTATTTGGCATCATATACATTGTCTGTGTACACAAAACTCTCTCTCTCTCTCTCTCTCTCTCTCTCTCTCTCTCTCTCTCTCTCTCTGTATGTGTGTTTTGTACTGCATAGGGTTTTTTGTTTTGTTTTAATAAGTTCAAGTTTCAACTAAGAAGTATTTAGTTCCCTGTAAGAATTGCATAGTCCTTTAGCTTCATAATAATGAACTATTAAAATAAAAACTTATACAAAAATAATAATGAACTATTGAATCCTGTTACATGTTTACATATCACATCTCTATTTTATAAATCATATGCACCCTGAAATCTGTTTAACTGTAGCTTTTTACTTCCCTGTGAGTTGAACAGTGGTAGAAAATCAATAGCTTGTCAATATTTGTTGAATTACAACTCCCAGCATCCCCAGCCAACAATGAGTAGTGGTAGAAATTGTAGTTCAGCAACAGAATCCCATCCCTGCTCTAAAAGATTTAACAGACTTGAGCAAAATCTCTTCCTGTTTGTTTCAAAGCCTTTCTAAAATGCTTTAAAAGTCGAAGCAAGCTGGATTATTTCTATGGCAATGTAGCCAAAACTGACTTCCAGAATAAAAGACAGAATAAGTCTAAACAGAAGTAATAATAGATGGTGATGCAGTAGAACAGTCTGTGACACCCCAGTTAGTCATAGGGACCAATAGTTCTGCAAATGGGACACTTGTGGACCACCAGTGGCCTATTTGCTTCTAGATTCCGTTTAAAATATTAAGTTTGAGTTTCACTCTGAAGACCAACAAGCAACAAAACAACCAACGAGCTGAACTGAGTTTAGATGCACTGCTCCTCTTGTTTGTTTCCATATATGCTTGATTATGAAAATAGTTTTTTCCCATTCATGTTCAGGCTGCTAACAGTTTTTACAAATTTATTTGGTCAGCTTGAATATGACTGCTTAATACTTTAAATAGTTAATAGTAAATGCAGAGTTGGGTTTTTCTAAAAAGACATATAATATCTTTTAACTAGCCGATAATCTGGCTTTGCCCGTGTATTTATTTATCGGAATGCTGTATCTAGATGGCCTGATGCTGATCTGTCACACAGCATCACAAGTGAGTAGCTCTACAGGCCTGTAGCTCTATGGGTCTGTAGCTCTATGGGCCTGACACAGGTCTCTCACACAATGCCACATGTCAGAGGGAGCCCGCATGTGGAGTAATCAGCTCAGCACTATTTTTAGGGGACACAGACACCCCCACAGTGTTTGTTCCTGGAGGGTAAGTTATCTGTGTACCAAGTTTGGTTGAAGATAGATGTAAATGTGCCTGGGACAATATCTATTTGTCTGTTCATCTGAAAGTTTATAAAAATCCTTTTCTTACCAGAGCAGCCTGGTTTTGTTTCTCTGTCCATCACCTGCCCTCATCTCTCCTTCTCAAAAAGTACTTGGTCTCTAAGATGGTGGCTACCAAAATTTCATGAATGAATGTTGACTTGAATGTGGACTTCCCTGCTTTTATACCAATATCAATCACTGCACCATGCTTTTATTGTGTTTTTATGTCTGTGAGCCGTCCTGAGTCCCACAGGAGTTGGGCAACATATAAATTAAATAAATAAATAATGCTGGCTCTCACTATTTGGTGTGCTACGTGTGTGATATGTAACTTTCTCTCTCTTCTTCTTCCTCCTCTCCCTACATACATTTGTTTACTAAAATTAGATTGAAAATGCAATGCACAGAATAGTGAAGTCCATCAGAATAGGATATATTGTAGGAATAGGGGTAGCAGAATCTGGGGACGGAGTCAAAAGAGAGATGAGCCTAGCATCTCTATGTAGCCAGAATCAGATTTAAGACCAACCTCCCTTGAATTCTGTGGGTCTTTATCTAACTTCAAGCAGGTGCTAACTGTTGGTTGAGAATATTCCTGCACATAGGCTGTTTAGCAATAAATCAATTTAATTGGACCATCACGTGTAGAGCTGGTCTTTCATGCCTGACAATATGGAATAAGGAAATAGTATGGGAGAATGACTCTGTTATTTACAGCTTTAATTTATCCGTTAGGCAATTCAAGTAATACAAGGGTAACAAAATGGATAGGTTTTTTTTTCTTTGTTCCATTAAGCAACATAAGAAGTTATGGGCAAAGGAGAGTTAATCAGATTCTTAATTTAGCTTTAAAGAATCTGAAGGAATTTCATATTTGTCTGTAGAGGTTCTTAGTCATCAAGGTCATGGCTGTCCCAAAGGTGCTTTTTCAGAAGGCAACTGGACTTCCTTTTTTTTTCTTTGAAGATATTTCGCTTCTCATCCAAGAAGCTTCATCAGCTCTAACAGGATGGTGGGGAATGGAAGGATTGCTATTCTTTGGAGACAGCTGGTCATCTGCCTCCTTTTTGAGGGTCATTGAAGCACTTGGAGGTTTATCTGTGTCCTCAGGGTCACCTGAGTAGGAACCATTAGCACTACTCACGTGATCCTGAGGACATAGATAAACCTCCAAGAGCTTCAATGATCCTCAGAAAGGATGCAAAGGACCAGCTGTCTGCAAGGAATATAAATCCTTCCATTCCCCACCATCCAGTCAGAGGTGAAGAAGCTTCTTGGATGAGAAGCGAAATGTCTTCAAAGAAAAAACAAGAAGTCCAGTCACCTCCTTAAAAAGCACCTTTGGGACAATTTCATATTTGGTTATCTTCAGCCCATCACGGTTCTGCTAGAAACGCTTTCTTCAGCCCACTACTCTGAAATTTCTGCTCATTCCTGATAAGCAAGTCACTATTTCCATAAAAATAATATTGGAATACTTCTATTGGAAAGAAAAGGTGTGTCTTTTTAAGGCCTCACTTAATTATAATGCTGCACCAAAGCATCTTTTTCAAAATTCAGCTAGCACACTTGGAAGCATCCCTCAACCTACCAAGACTAATCCAAGAAGCCGATTGCTGCCTTCACCCTTCCTGATTAACCATGAGTTGATCAGGTTTAACCAGATGGATTCTACTAGATCTGATTTACAACAGCATGCTTCCACCTGCTTTACTTTAATTGGATCCATTCAACATAGACTACAAATCCATCACCATATAGATGCATTATTAGTTTTCAATCTTATTCTTTAAGCTTATTGGGAAGCAATTCCCATGGATTTAAATGAAACAACTCCTCAGTTGAAACATTTTCCTCCTATGTTTTATAATGTTATCAATTTATTAGGGAAAGTGTTTCAGAATTCTGCATAAGAATATGCCTCTTCTCCATGTAGTGTTATTCTCATTGGCTGGCAATAACTCCTGGGCTTTGGAATAAAAACTCTCCAAGTCATATACAGAGATGAAATCAGGGTCTTTTCTGCATGCAACGCTGGAAAGAAGGAAGGAATTGGTCTGCTTGACTACTTTATATCTCCACATTTTTGACAATAATTGTAGCATACTTGCAATTATTGTGAGAAAAGTACCAACATGGACAGAAATAAATAAAGATACAAATGTACAAAGATATTTAGATTGACAATTAAGTTGGCTGAAAAATAGCTTACTGATTCAACTGTGCCAGTTGCTAAAGGGGACAAAATACCATTAACTGCATATGAAATTTTCTATCCATATGGATAAATTGCTAGAACCAAAGTCAATCCAGCATCAGATAAACTCTTTATCTAACAGATTGACAATGCATTTGATTATAATCTATTAATATGTAGAATTGCTGAGATGGGTGGCATATACATTTAATAAACAAACAAACAAACAAACAAACAAATATTTATACTGCATTCCTAATATTATAACAACTGAATTCCTTGTATTTAGAAAGGCAGAATTGCTGTTGAGGACCAAAAGGAAAGGAATGGGGGAGTTAATAAGAGACTGGTATTCATAAGCTTGGAGCAATACTAAAAATTGGAAATTAAAAAAAACCCTCTGTAAAAACATTAATCTGAAAGTAATTATCAAAGGACATTGTGGGGTTTATTTCTAAGCATGCATCAATTGTAGTTATAAATTAACTTTCTAAAGCAAATGTTCTTATTTGCCAAAGTCTTCTCAAACAAAAGAGAAAGCTGAGCAGGTTACAATGCATTGTATTACCATTCAAAACCATTCAGGAGGCAATAACTTATTTATTGCACCAAATGTCTTGAAATCTCAGCAGAGAATTTTCCTGTGTGAACTGCAAGTCCTTGTGAGGGAATACATGTATTCATATGTGCGCGCACTGCAGATGCTCTGAATTAGGCTGATATTGTACACAGTTTTGTGTTACCTCATATTTTACCTCATAGAACAGGGGTGTGAAACGCTGTTTCATTGAGGGCCGGATCAGCATTGTGGTTGTCCTCCGGGGGGGTGGGAAAAAGCAGCGGTGTGGCGTGGCTATGGCTGACTGGGTGTGGCCTGGGGGCCTCGGCCAGCTTGATGTCACTCACATGGGTGATACCTGTAAGGGCTCAGTGGGGTTGGGGAAGGAATCCAGGGGTCTCAGGTGGGTGCTGTGGTGGGCGGGAGGCTTGTCCCACAGGATGAGGCAAGGCGAGGCAGGGGACAGGGCAGCTATAGCCAGAAACTGTCAGCCACCACATGCTTACTGCCTTTTGTGTGCAGAGGGGAATGGTTTTCACCTGTAACTGAAGTCTGCGGCATCCACACAGGATGGGGTGGGCCAGGGTGAGATGACACTGGCCCAATACCTCCTGTGTGCACGTGTGACCCCGCAATGGCTTGGGCCGGGCCTGGGAATGTGTGCGCACACTGCTTCCTGTGTGTACACATGCTGGGATGGCATGGGCCAGGCCAAAGAGACCTTACAGTTTCCAGGATGGCCGCGCAAGTGGGATCCGACCACATTGTGGGCCAGATTCAGCCCACAGGCCTTGATGACTTGAGGCTCCCACGGGGGAGGATCACACTGGAGGTGGTTGATTAATTAAGTGCTCATCCCACTTCTCACTCTTGCACATCCAGCTCCCCACCTCCTTTCCCATCTTGTGACCATGATTTTACTTTGATTAAATTACCATTTTATTGGGTAACAGATATTTATTTCTGATGATTTTAATGTTTTTATGCTGAAAGCTGCCCAAAGTCACTTCAAAATGAGATGAAAGGCAAATGAAATGAAGAAAAAAATAAGTTTAAGAAACAAGATTTAAGAAACAATGATATCAATGGAATGGAATGGAATAGAATATGGAATAGAATAGAATAGAGTAGAAAAGAGAATAGAAAATAGAATAGAATAGAGATTGGAATAGAATAAACAATGGAATAGAATATAGAATAGAATAGAATAGAATAGAATAGAATAGAATAGAATAGAATAGAATAGAATAGAATATAGGATGGGATGGAATGAAATGGAATGAAATGGAATGGAATGGAATGGAATGGAATAGAATAGAATAGAATAGAATAGAATAGAATATAGGATGGAATGGAATGGAATGGAATGGAATGGAATAGAGAATGGAATAGAATAGAGAATAGAATAGAATAGAATAGAATAGAATAGAATAGAATAGAATAGAATAGAATAGAATAGAA
>JANHGC010001182.1:5160-20615 GCA_027560395.1 Boaedon fuliginosus
TTTACATGCTTTCGAACTGCTAGGTTGGCAGAAGCTGGGACAAGTAATGGGAGCTCACTCTGTTATGCGGCACTAGGATTAGAACTGCCAACCTTCTGATTGACAAGCTCAGCATCTTAGCCACTGAGCCACCACTTATTTATTTTATTTATTTATTTATTTGATTTATACCCGCCCTACTTCCCTGATCAAGAGGAACTCGGGGCGGCTAACAACAATTCTAAAATTACAACATTCGCAATAAAAAGCATCTAAGGCCACAATCACACATCTGGGGGGGGGATTAATTCCAGGCCTTCCGCCAGAGCCAGGTCTTTACGGCTTTATGGAAGGCCAACAAGGTGGGGGTGGTCCTGATCTCTGAATGGATCTGATTCCAAAGGGTCGGCGCTGCCACAGAGAAGGCTTTAGCACGGGGACCCTCCAGCCAATATTGTTTGGCTGACGGGACCCATAGCAGACCAACTCCGTGGGACCTAACTGGGCGCTGGGAGGCATAAGGTAGCAGAAGGTGGTCTCGAAGGTACCCCACTCCTAAGCAATGTAGAGCTTTAAAAGTTGTTACTAGCACCTTGAATTGCACCCAGAAGACCACTGGCGACCAATGCAGCTCGCGGAGGATAGGTGTTCTATGCGTGCACTGAGGTACACCCTCAATCACTCATGCGGCCATATTCTACACCAGTTGAAGTTTCCAAGTGCTATTCATGGGCAGCCCATGTAGAGCACATTACAGTAGTCCAACCGTAAGTTGATGAGGGCATGAGTGACCGTAAGAAGAGCCTCCCGATCCACGAAGGGGCGCAGCTGGTGCAATAGGCAAATCTGTGCATAGACACCCTTGGCCACAGCTGAAATATGATGGTCTAATTGTAGTTGTGAATCCAAGAGTAGCCCCAAGTTGCGCATCCGTTCTGCGGGGAGCAATTTGTCTCCCCCCAGCATAAGAGATGGATAGTCAACTGGACCATGAGGAGGCAGTACCCACAGCCACCCGGTCTTGTCAGGGTTGAGTCTGAGCCTATTGGTCCCCACCTTCACATTCTCCAGGCACCGTGACATCACCTCAGTGGCATCACTAATTTGATCAGGGGCAGAGATGTATAACTGGGTATCATCAGCGTACTGATGATACCCCATCCCATGTTGTCGGATGATCTCACCCAGCGGTTTCATGTATATGTTAAATAGGAGAGGGGAGAAAACCGAGCCCTGAGCAAGGCAGGGCTCTCGGGCTCGATTTCTGTTCCCCCACCAACACCGACTGGGCATGGCCCAAAAGGTAGGAGAACCACTGCAAAATGGTGTGCCCCACTCCCAACTCCCTAAGCCGTCCCAGAAGGATACCATGATCGATGGTATCGAAAACCACTGAGAGGTCAAGTAGTACTAGGATAGAGGAAACTCCCCTATCCCAAGCACACCAGAGATCATCCACTAATGCGACCAATGCCGTCTTGGTGCTATACCCAGGCCTGAAACCGGACTGCAAAGAATCCAGATAATCCGCTTCATTCAAGGTACGCAGAACCTGGGAAGCCACTACCTTCTCAACAACCTTCCCCAGAAAGGGAAGATTGGAGACCGGACGAAAGTTATTCAAGACAGCCGGGTCCAGGGAAGGCTTCTTGAGGAGGGAATTTAAATAATTTATTAGACTCTTTCATATGGCATCACCAGTTTTTGGAAAATCCAGCACATTTAACTATTCTATAAGACATCAAGAGCCCTGGAATGCTTTATAATTAATGTTATATTTTTCCGGCCAGGAAATATTCAGCTGTCCCAAATTTTAATTTCATAGGAGCTTAGCTTTACAAATATCAGCAGAGTATAATGAGATCCTGACAGGGCACAATGGATGGGACCTCTTCTGATTTTAGAGAGGAAATATATCTAAAATATAATAATAAATCACTTAGGAAATACAAATTTTGTAGGAGGCCATGATTTATATTAATGTTTAAAGTTACAACTTAAATGTGAAATGGTATATTTGTTTGCAACTTATTTATCTAAATGTATTTCCTAGTCTAACTTTCCTAATCCCCATGATAAAACCTCATGATGCCATATGCCTGTGCATTAGATTAATATCTCTGCATATCACCTCTTCCAACTAGTTTAAATAATGCTGCTTAGATAGTTCCGTAAAATAATATTGATATTTGTAAGAAAGGCAGGGAATAGATCTCCAGTTATGTGATGTGAACAACTCAGGTAAAGTTAAAAAAGGCAAAAACAAAACCTACCTAACATGTTTAAAGGCTCTGACCTTAAAGGTGATTGCTGTTGTCTTATTACAGTAAAAATAGCAAGAAAAGGGGAAATGGTTTGACAAAATTATCTAATATTCTCTATTTCATAATCAGTTTAAATGGACTGCATTTAGATATATGAACATAACTAATGAATTCTGTAGATCTTCAATAAAATACTAAGTGACATTTTTAAGTGACACAAGAAAGCAGTTGAAATAAGTACATCGTGTTTTCCTGTCATGTGAAGCAGCATCCTATTCTCCTCCCGCAGTTTGACGGTTTGGTAACTTCTTTATCTTCAGTTATCTGTCACTTTCGTCAGGAAATGGAATTTGACAATGTGAGAAGAAATCGGATGCATCCACCTGTGTAAATGTTAGTCATACAAAAAAAAAGAAAAAGAAGAACCACTCAGGTAGCATCACTTCTAAATACAAAGCAAGAACACACAAAACTAGTCAGAGGTTAGGCAGCAACAAGCTTAGGCTGGGAATTAGGCATCTCCTGGTCTTTCAAATGTAAATCTATATCTATAAAAGAAATACGTTTGTTTGTATGCGCTCTATACAAATTTGCAGTTCTGCACCAAACCACCTCAAACTTGCCAGATAGGTAAGAAAGGCACTGTCGGGGTCTCCAAAGGGTCCTTTTTGATCCCTTTTTTGGGGCGCAAAGAGGAAACTCTTCAATAACAAGCAGCAACCCTCTACTGAACACTCAGAGACGGCCTTGCCAGAGCAGAGATGTGGAAGGGGGCGCCAAGGGCTTCAGAAGGCCCGTAAATGCTGTGGCACAAATATGTTTCTCTAAACAAAAAAAAATGAGCAATGCCGGGTAAGCAGCTAGTTTATGATAAGACCAACTTTTCATGGTTACTGTAACTCAAAATCAGGAAGAAAACAAGAAGCAAATCAGAAGAAGGATGAATCAGCTTACATTACAACTGCCCAAACATCTTCAGTTATTCATTTAACAGCTGTTAAATAAAATGGTATATATTTGTCTTCAGCTAGGATCAGAGGTGGGTTGCAGTTATGTTCACAACAGGTTCACTGGTTGTGAACACACTCATGCTTCAAGCCTTCCTTATGTGGATAACAGCACAAATGTTCTTTTTCCTCAAAGATTAATTACAAGTATGGTCAACTTGTATAATTCAGTGGAAGCTACTGTTCATTTTTTTCAGACAGAGTTTTGATAAGTCATAAATTAATACTGCTTTCCAGCTAAACTCCCTTACAAGTCATCCAAATCAGTAATAGATGTGCTGAGAGACTATCAACTAGATCATAAATATAGCCCCTGAAAAGAGATAAAAAATGAAAGTGTTCTTAAGAGTAAAAGTGATTAGTGATAGAGTAGGATTTCTGAGAGTAAGATACAAATGCTGGATCTTCATGGATTTATAATTTTTCATTTTGAGTTTTCCCCAGATTTTTAAAAATAAAATATTATATATCCCATCAGATAAAATTAGGCATAACAGAGCAAGGCTAGCTCAGCACTTAATATATTTTTTTAGCCATCTACTTTCAGACTACAGATTTAGATACCAAACCAGGAAACTAAGGTGGGACTAGAACTCACAGTCTCCAAGTGATTGGCTGAAAGTTATCCAGCCAATTTTCATGCCTAAGACCTTAGGCATGAAAGCCGGCTGTGTGACTTTGGGCCAGTCGTAGTCCCTTAGCCCAGCCCATATCACAGGGTTGTTGTTGAGGGGAAAATAGAAGGAGAAAAATGCATCAGATATGTTTGCTGTCTTGAGTTATTTATAATAATATTAAAAGTGAGATACAAATACATAAATTCTTTCTTGTAATGAGACATTCCAAATAAAACAGGTTTATTAAATATAATTTTCTGAGGATTTTTGAAGTGTTGTTCATATTATACAATTTCAGTTACTCATCTTCTGGCATATTCCATCACTGAATATTGAAGAAGAAGAAATAATCTTTTTATTTCTAAAGATGGAACCACAAATAAATAAGGTAGGAAGAAATTTTTTTAGGGAGATTAGCAAATCCTTAAACGGAAACACCTAATTTAGTCAGGAAATCAACATCTCTGTTATGACCTCCAAAGATATGTAGAATTTTTGAAAAAGGCACTTGTAAATTTCTTTGCTGATGTACTAAATCCAAAACTCTATATTATATGCCAAAAATGGCATGCTGCCATATTTAAAATGACCGGTTCTGCATTACAAAAATCCCGAAAACCATCAGATGAAAACAAACAGGTGCACAAAACTATAACTCTTTGCTCCTAGTGTTGTCGGCAGTTGTCTGCAGCCTCTATTAAGGGAAAACAGTACAGCTATACTATTACTTACCATATTTTTCTGAGTATAAGGCACATTCCTCCCACTAAAAGAGGCTGAAAATTAGGATGCGTCTTATACATCGAATGTACCCCCACCCAGCCTCCATTTTCACTCTCCACGCATTGAGTTTTAGACCTGTTCTAGGCTGCATGGATTGCCATAGATCACCGCCACCTCTGCGCATTGCGTTTTGGACTTGCACGCCTTGTGCACTCACAACCAGCAAACCTGTTGTTAATGTTCACCTCTGGGAACAGCTGATTGGGGTCATTCCGGGAGGCTGATCTACCCACCAATCAGCTGCTCGTGCTGAATCAGGCTGCGATAATGTGCTGAAGCTGACCAGACTGTTTGCTAAGGACTCTAGCCAGATGAATATTGATGGATGCTGGTAGGCAGAGGCAGATTTTTTTTTCTTATTTTCCTCCCCAAAAACTAATGTGCGTCTTATATTCCAGAGCAGCTTGTACTACGAAAAATACGGTAATACTCTGTGTACAGTATTAAGCCATGGTTATGCAAATCAGTTCCGTGAAATAAAATTAGAATTCACTCAGGTGAGAATACTGGTAGTTTAAAACATACCGTATTACATATGAAACATAAAACATCTAAAACAAGTAGTCATCTAAGACTATTAAATAATGATTCTAATGAACTAACATGTTCACTCTCATCAGCTCCTTTCCTTGTCTTCTGATCAGCCTAGGCTTGCCATCTCCCATTGCCAACCATCTGTTTTCTAACCAGCCTAATTCAACTATTTCTAATTTTAGCTGCTACTTTTAATGCAATAGACTCTCCTAATTATTCCCCAATTGTTTTTGATCCTAGCCATTAACCACCCCTGTTCAGTCAAGCTGAGCAGGCTTGCCTGCTGGCTGCCTGCAATTTGGCATCTCGAATCTCACCAGGTTCAAGGTTGACTCAGCCATCCTTCTGAGGTCAGTAAAATGACGACCCAGATTGTTGGGGGCAATAGGCTGACTCTGTAAACTGCTTAGAGAGGGCTGTAAAGCACTGTGAAGTGGTAAATAAGTCTAAGTGCTAAGTGCTATTGCTAAGTTCTAATGGGTCCACTCATCCATTTAATTTCAGATATCAACCATAGAAACATAGAAAACTGATGGCAGAAAAAGATCTAGTGGTCCACCAAGTCTGCCCTTTGAGACTTTATCTTTATTTTACTTTTTTTTTAATTCTTGTCACATGACAGATGACATTTGCTTATCCCAAACATGTTTAAACTCAGTTCACTACCTCCCCTGGATGTTGGTTCCAAGGTTCCACTGGTCTTTCTCTGAAGTAATGCCTTCTAAAATTATTTTTGAACGTCCTTCCTGTCAGTTTGAGCTTATGCCCCATGTGTTGATTTTTGCTTAACATTCAAAATACTGCCTTCTAGAACTTCATTTTCAATCAATGCCCCCATTTCCCTTCTCTCCTCCAAGACTGTGTACATTCAATTCCTCCAATCTCTCCTGATATGCTTTGTCCCTCAGACCTTGCACCATTTTGGTTGCCTACCTCTGGACTCGCTCAATCTTATTGATACCTTTTTTAAGGGAGGTTTCCAGTTTCATTTCTACATTTATTTTTCTGCTACATGCATATAATCTTTTTTCTAGAGTTGCGTCATTTCAAACCTGAATGGAAAGCAAAGAAAATTAAGTTTTTCTCTTTCCACCCTCCCAAATCATGGCAGAAGTAGAAATTGTACCCATTACTTCTAATTTTCTGTGGAGAAACTGTTGTTGTTGTTTTTAACATGGAAGAATATTTGTACAAAATGCAAGATTATTGTTTCAGTAAAAAAAAAAAAGGGAGGGGGCTTTTGGAAAACAGAAAGGGATCCTTATCTCTGGCCACAGCTCTGTATCTCATTTCAAATCACAGGAATAAGTCAAGACCGCGTTTTTCCCTTGATACACTTCATTTCCATAACTACATGGTTCAGTCATCAAATCTAAATAATCACATGTTATCAAGAAACATCCGTCCATTCACTCTGTCAAAACAATGATTGCCAAGCATACAGAAATGGTATAGTTTTCTTTGCAGTGCTGTTTCAAGATGAGTTCTGAATAATAAGGCTCTTCCACCCTTTTTAAATTTAAGAGTCTCTCTTCCCTCTTTTAGGCTAAGCAGTACTGAAAACATATCCTTCCAGTCAAATTGCTCAGAAAGTTCCCTCTTCCTGATTAAATGTAACAAGTTGTTAATTAAATTCAAGACACTCATTTCCAGATAAAGAAATCTGTTTATTTTATACTTTATTTTGTTTGTCATATGACAACTTGGAGACCAAGCAATTTTACAAGGGGTGGGGAGGGCTGCAAGATGGCTTTATGGCACTTGAATTAATTGAAAAATGTATAAATAAGAGATGACCTTGTCCTATTTTAAAAAAATTCTGGCAATTTTTTAAATTGAGTTTTCCTGGATTGTAGATAACCACTTTTCAAAGGAAAAAGAAGGAGGCAATATGTAATTTCTTTGGAGAATCTAATGGAGAATGTGAAATCTTTCGATTATTAGACTATGTGGGTTATTTAAGACACTTTCTCTGCTTTCATTATATTAATAAAAATTTAATATAGAGAGACACATCTTTGTTACCAATTGCTTCCAGAGGAAGATGAATATTAAAGAGGTGGAATATATTACTAATAAAAGTGTTTACCAACTAAGCTGTTCAAGGAATATTTTACACTTGGAATATTGCATCCAGTTTTGGTTGCCAGAATATAAAAAGATGTTGATAAGAATGCAGAGAAGAGCAGCGAAAATGATTAAGGGGCAGGAGGCTAAAATATATGAAGAATAGCTGCAGGAATTGGGTATGTCTAGTTTAATGAAAAAAACAACTAGAGGGAAAATGATGGCAGTGTTCCAATATCTAACGGGCTGCCATAAAGAAGACGGGATCAACCTATTCTCCAAAGCATCTGAAGGCAGAACAAGAAGCAATGGATGGAAACTCATCGAGGAGAGAATCAACCTAGAACTAAGGAGGGATTTCCTGACAGTAATTCAAGTGTGGCTTGCGTCCAGAAGTTGTGGATGCTCCAACATTGGAGGTTTTTAAGAAGAGATTGGACTAGAAGACCTCCAAGGTCCCTTTCAACATTGTTATTCTGTTGAATGTAGATTTCTGTGGGGATGGTTTAAATGAATGATCTAAATTTGAATGTGCTCTTATGAAGGCAGAGTTATGAAGTTTGGTTTTTCCTTTCCCATCCATTAAAATGAAACCAGTAGTCCTTTTCCAGTTCCATACCCCCCCCCCTTTTGCTCCAGGTAGCACAAACATCCACCAAGCATCAATATTGCAAGGACTATTTCGATTTCTGATTTGTCTCACATTCCTTTGTGGCTTAACCTATACCCCAAGCTTGGGGACCAATCATATGAACTGTGATTTTGTGTCCATAGGGACATTGGATGCTATCCCTATGGGCAAAAGGTCAACCTCCATCAATGCAGCAACAAATCCATTGTCACCTCCTCCTCATGACCGTTTAACTTCCACCTGTTTCCCAAGTCACATGAGTCAACCGAATACCAGTTCATCCTGAAAGCCATAAACCATGTCCTGTGTATGCAGGCAAGCCCCATGAGATGAGAGGTTGCTTGACTATTTCTCCATATTTTTTTAATTAAATAAGGACTAGCATGGTACTCTATACTGGAATCAGGTGAACCTCTGTAGGAAGAGCAACAAATTCTAGCTTGCTAATTTTTCTCTAGCTTGCTAATTTTTCGCAAGGCCTTGAAGACCTGGCTATGCAGGCAAGCGTGGCCCTAATTACCATGTTCCCTTCCTTTTCCCTCCCCCTTGGGTATGATTGTGTGAACGAATGTTTTTTACTATTTTATTGTATAGGTTTCTGATTTTATTGTATGTTCGCTGCCTCGAGTTCCCCCGTAAGGGGTGAAGAGAGGCGGGGTATGAATGTAATAAATATAAATATATAATATAATATAATATTGCAGGCTAACTCTGCCCACAGCCTGGAGATTGATCCTGACTGACTCAAAGTTGACTCAGCCTTCCATCCTTCAGAGGCTTGTAAGATGAGGACCCAGGTTGTTTGGGTCAATATGCTGACTCCGTAAACTGCTTAGATAGTGCTGTAAAACACTATGAAGCAGTATATAAGTGGTATTGCTATCTTCCAACCCCAGCTTGCTATGGCTTACTGCTCATCCTTGCAATGTGGTTGTATGTATTTTCCAGTTTAATTGCTTTTTGTCCGTAAGGCTGATCATTCTGCCAAATGACACTTCTAGAGCTGCACTGACATGCAGATTAAACATCCTCTCTTCTTATCCCTAACCTTTCTTATCTGTCTGTCCATCTATCTTTCATTTAGATTCCTTGTAACTAGGCTCAGCCAGTAAAGAACCGACATATATATTCTCCAGGAATAACACATTTGAATGCAAGAGAAACTCCTGCTTCAGGAAAATAAATGCTTCTTTGTGGTAAAATATAACTAAGTGAGCTTCATTTTTTATCTCATTCTCAAGAAGTGCCTTCAAGGGTTATATCAAATAGAATTGAAGTATGGCTAGTATGAATCTTTTGGAAGTAAAAGTTAGTTTTTCAGCTTATCATGTTCAGCCTTCAGGTATTCCAAGTCTTTAGTATTAATGATAAAGGAAGGAAGGAAGGAAGGAAGGAAGGAAAGAGAAAAGAAAAATAAAGAAGTAAAGAGAAAGAAAGAAAGAAAAAGAGAAAGAGAGAGAAAGGAAGGAAGGAAGGAAGGAAGGAAGGAAGGAAGGAAGGAAGGAAGGAAGGAAGGGAAGGCTTGTAGATAACTATTTTTTGTAACAAATAACATAAAATAGTAAGGTTTATACTCTTGTGGAAGGGAGAGAAGGAGAGAGAGAGGGAGGGAAGAAGGAAGGAGGGACAGACAATATATATAGTAATTCCAATTAAATATAAAGTTATAACTTTCTAAATGCAATTTTAGCCTTCATGTTGTCACTTTGACATAACTTGTAAGGAAATATTAGGATTCCCCTCCCCCCTAAGCAGTTTGGTATACTATGCTAGGACATAAGACAGACAATTAAGGACTGCACACTTACATGGCAGCTGTTGAATTATCCAAAGGCAAACAGCAAATTGATCTCTTGGAGGAGAATTCTTGTGTTCAAAGTGTTTTAATGCATCGTGAATGTAAGCTCCTCCAAGAATTAACTCAGACTAAAATTCAATCCAGTATATTAGATGCTACCAAAAACAGGACCAATAATGAGGACAGTGCTGTATTCAGAACTGCTGCTCGTTAGAGAACTGGCTTTCAAAATTGGAAGCATCCATCTAGACGAAAGCGAAATGATCTCAGGCTTAGCCTTAGAACAATTCGTTCAGTTCTACAAGTCCCACATTTGGGCATTTGGACGACATGGTGCTTTTACTCGCTGGCATACATCTCAAAGTGATTTTCCAATATTTGGAGTTACAGCATTTTCAATCTTCCATCGCTGGCCATGACGGTCAAGACTTAAAAGAGCTAGAATCATAGAGTTTCAGAGTTGAAAAAAATTGTTCGGATCTTTATACTGAGCACTGATCCATGAAGGTTTACAAATTAAAACACACCAAAAAAAGGATAGTCTAGTCTAGTTGTTTTTTCCTTGAAAGCTTCCAGTGAAGGGTAATTAACATTTCCTTGGGTAATTAGTTCCATTTCACTATTTTACTTATTTAGGAAGTTCATTTGAAATCTGCCTTGTTGTGACTTAAAACACTTCTTCCGACTCCTGTAATTTATTTATTTATTTATTTGTTTGTTTCTTTGTTTGCTTAGATTTATACCCCGCCTCATTTCCCCGGTCAAAGGGAACTTGAGGCGGCTTACAACAATAAAAAACACAATAATATACAATTTAAAACATTACTAAACACAACCAACAATCAACCAAGGGGGAGAGTACATTAATTCCAGGCCTCCCGCCAGAGCCAGGTCTTAGTGGCTTTATGGAAGGCCAATAAGGTGGGGGTGGTCCTGATTTCAACTGGAAATTGGTTCCAGAGGGTTGGCGCCGCCACAGAGAAGGCCTTAGCATGGGGACCCACCAGCCGACATTGTTTAGCTGACAGGACCCGCAACAGGCCAACTCTGTGGGACCTCACAGGGCGCTGGGAGGCATATGGTAGCAGAAGGCAGTCTCGAAGGTACCACGCTCCTAGGCCATGTAGGGCTTTATAAGTTGTTACTAGCACCTTGAATTGCACCCAGAAGACCACTGGCAACCAATGCAGTTCACGGAGGATCGGTGTTATATGGGTGCACCGAGATACACCCTCGATCACTCGCGCGGCCGCGTTCTGTACCAGTTGAAGTCTCCGAGTGCTCTTCAAGGGCAGCCCCATGTAGAGAATTCATTCTGTGATAGCTCTATATACTGCAGATATACAGGAGCAAACATTTAAAAAGGAAAGAAAGCAACAAGGAAGAAAGGGGTACAATTCCCCAACAGAAGAACATGCTGTGAAGCGACTGCTGTGTTTCAGCTGGAGCTGAACAAAACCTGGGTGTGTGAGAAAGGAAATGGTGTGATTGATCTCCAGTCATTTATAACATCCTTGAGAAAGATGAAGGAAGTTTTCTGTGGTGTCTTCCTTGTTTTGTTACAGGTTTGCTTGTCCCGGAGTTTATTGGGTTGGAGTTTGTTACTTGGAACGCTGACATCGGTTGCCTTTCAGCAGATCTATAAGCTCTCCATTACAACCTCTTGAATGGCTTAGGAGCTTAGTGAAGGATTATATTTCCTTGCAGTCTAAATGACTGCTTTCCCCCACACACACACACACCCCGTTGGATTTTCCCATTTCCATGTCTGTTGGTTTCCCTTTTAAACTTCCACGCTGGTAATAGCTTCCAGGCAGCTGATTTCAACACTGCTCTCTAGAGGGGTTCTTGCTTAGAGCACTTTGTAGAGACAGTTTGAATATTTTTCATTCTTCTTTGTCGACTTTATGACATCAATTTAGCAAGACATAGCAAGCATCCAGCTACCAAGGAAATAGTTTCCTTAGCAACAGGGAACCTATTAACAACTCTCTTCACAGAACCAACTTTTAACCCCAAACCACATTGCTTGCTTTTAAGGTTTGCATCTTTTCTTTCCCCCCTTCCTTGTAGCTGAGGAACTCAGATCTAAATATTCTTTTTCTAATGCAAAAAGTACAACTTTCTTCTTTTGTTCTGATAAACCAGGTCACGGATGAAACCAATACTAATGGACAAAGGTCAATGCTGTTATATTTTCTTTGGCTACGTTGGAGGCATATCAATCATGGATTCAAAGAATTGTCAATGCAAGTATCTTCAAGAAAATAGATTATTGCACTAGGTTACATTGGGAACAATTTAGAAAAATGGATAATTGGTCGTCCAATGTAATCAGAACTTTATGTTGCAAATAAATTATTGGGGGAACGAAAATGCTCATTATTCTCTTAGGTATTGAGTGTATTTGTGATAAATGTTTGGTAATACAATACAATATTGTAATTAGTTAAAATATTAGTTTCAGCCCTGCTTACATGGCTCTGTCTTGAGCAATTAGGAAGAGGACAACTAAGGATATGGCCTGTATCTTTAATAATATACGCAGAGGCATTAATAGTAATAAAAGATGGAATATGGAGTTAGAAAGGTTTCTATTTCTAACCCATTTTGAAGGAATACAATAATTCTATAAAGAATTCAGGAGAGAGGAAGAATGGAATTTTGAGGTTATTTTTCCCTACTTTAAAAGAAACCCTTGACAAATAAACATACTTGAGTTTCTCTTCTTTTCTTTTTCTAGTAATAGCATGATCACTTAGCCTTGCAGACAAAACCACACGGACCAGTTAATTTTGAAGGATAAAATTTCAACAGTAGAAGGAAAACGTCCTTAATTATGCTTCCTTTTGAGGGTGAAATGGATTTCAAAGCATATGTTCTTTTGTAAGGTTACTGTAACAGAATCTTGCAAGTCTGAAAGTATTTCTACCCTCCCTTTCTTTTGCTTTCCAGAATACGAGGGAGGCCCTTTTCGAGATCCCTCCCATGTTCCCTTCCTTTCTATGGGATATCTGAAATATCTTTTGCGCAATGGTTGTCTAGGCTGTGGCTCTTCCTCCTGTCATCCAAAGTTATTTTCACAGATCTTTACCCATGCTGTCACTGCTCATCCTATACAGTCGGACAGAGTTTGCATGCTTTGTGTCTCATTGATTAAACAATATCACCTGATGGAATCCAGGAGGCAAGCCTTCTCTGTCAAAACACCAGCTTTCTGGAAAACCATCCCCAGATTCAAACAGTCCCTGCCATGACCTTGTTTAAGCAAGTTTTGAAAGTCTGGCTCTTCCCACACGTCCTGGGCTAAGAAATGGAGCAGGTGCCTTTGCGAAATATGTGCAATCATTCTTTTCTGCTACCTATAATAGTTAGATAATATCACGGATGCAATGTATATGATTTTGGGCAGACACAATGTTTTGGTAGAGAGAAGTTCCCTGAGGATAGACTCCAGCATGAATCCGAAAGCTCAGGTGACTGATCCAGATTGGATCCAGCAACATTATCCTGGGATACATATATTTACCTTCACTCATAATGTTTTCAATTATTTTAATATTGTACACTTCCCAAAGTTGTAATGGAATCAGGTAACATTAGAAAAGAGAAACATAGACAGATAAATGATGGATGGATGGATGGATGGATGGATGGATGGATAGATAGATAGATAGATAGATAGATAGATAGATAGATAGATAGATAGATAGACAGACAGACAGACAGACAGACAGACATATAGATGATAGACAGACAGATAAACAGATGATAGATCGATTGATCAATAGACAGATAGACAGATAGACAGATAGACAGATAGATAGATGACATATAGATAGATGACATATGGTAGATGGGCAGATAGACAGGCAGACAGATAATGGTGGCACAGAAATGTGCCTCAGTATATAACTGCTAGGGCTGTGAGATTTTGAAAAATTAAATAGGCCTCACAGAAAATCTTCCTGATATTCATTAGAACACCTTGATCTTTTTCATGCTTTCCAGGAAAAACCTGAAAAGCAAAAATAGAAATAATGCCTCTACTATAAGGAATCTGCTCAGTAAAGTTATTGGATCTTTTAAAGCAGCAGCACCTTTTCCTTCCAGACTGGTAAGAATAGCAAAGAAGTGCTGTGCTTCAACAAAGCCAAAAAAAAATTTGAAATATCTTTAACCCTAATAGCTGGAAACAAATGTATTTTTATCTAAAAATATACTATACAGGTACACATAGAAAAGGCAGCTATTTCATGAAACCACATAAATATGTGTATATCTAATAGACAACTGGTCTATAGGAGAAAACGATATGTCACGCAGCACTGGCATGAACTTCAGGTTTTATACTGATAAATGGATTTGCCATTTATTGGTATAAATAGCCAGTAGAAGATTGAACTTACGTCTCAAGTAAGAGACCAAAATAATATTGAACTTATGGCCAGCAAAAGATTGAACTTATGTCTCAGTAAGAGGCCATAATAATGAAGGAAGAATGGAAACTGGAAATGGCTATTCATATATCATATTGATCCAAAAAGAGAAGGTACACAGCCTATATATTACTTTTCCACACCTCGCCCAGAACAGGAATATAAAACTTGTCCCAGTTAAATGCAGCTGGGGGGTTTTCCCCTGAAAAGGTGTATATGCTGCAGCATTTATCGGATTCTCAATCTTCTTCAGGACATTGCTTGGTAACTCACCCTGGGAGAGTCCATGAAAGGTGCTGGACTTACAGGGACAGCTTGAAATGTATGAATGGAAAATGTGTTTTCAGTCTTCTTTTTCTAGCCTGTTTTTTTTTAAAAAAAATATGTTTTTTTAAACATCTTTTAAAAGATGTTGAGATTCTGGGGAAAGTGCAGAGAAGAGCAGTTAAGATGATTAAATAGCTTGAGACTAAAACATATGAAGAACAGTTGCAGGATTTGGGTATGGCTAGATTAGAGAAAAGAAGGACTGGTGGGAACAGTATTCTAATATTTGAGGGGCTGCCATAAAGAAGAGGAGGGGGGGGTCAACTTATTTTCCAAAGCACGAGAGGGCAGGACAAGAAATAATGGATGGAAATCAATCAAGGAGAGACGCAACCTGGAATTAAGGAGAAACTTCCTAACTGTGAGAGCAATTAATCAGTAGGACGGCTTGCCTCCAGAAGTTGTGGGTGCTTTATCTATTTATTTAATTTATATATCACTCATCACACTATCTGGAGCGACTCTGGACAGTTTATGATAGTGTAAAACGATAAATTAAAAAGTATTAAAAGCAATAAAATTCACAACAAATAAATGAAAGGTTAAAAGCAAGACCACGAGGGGTATGAAGACGGGGATGATCTCTGTTACTCCACCAATCACCTCCAGGGTAGAGCGCCCCCTTTGGGGGCCCAAGCCACCTGACAGAGCGAAGTTTTAAGGTCCTTCCAGAAGGCCAAAAGAATGAAGTCAGATCTCACCTCTGGAAGCATGATGGATGTTCCAGAGTGCAGGAGTTAAGGCAGGGAAGGTTATTTATTATTTTATTATTTATTACATTTTTATGCTGCCCAACTCCCAAAGGGCTCTGGGCGGCTTACAACAGAGACAGCAATAGCACTGAGATGTTATATACTGCTTTTCAGAGCTCTACAACACTCCCCAAGCAATTACAGAGTCAGCATATTGCCCCCAAACAACCTGGATTATATGGAACACATGGAACTTTGCACTATTTCCTAAGCTTCATTAGGGCTTTCTGGGATTTCACGGAATCGCAATAGGTCTT
>JANHGC010001182.1:30953-43663 GCA_027560395.1 Boaedon fuliginosus
ATATTAATTCAATTTTTTTAGGTTTTGTATTACTTCTTTTAATGTATCATTGCTGTTGTGGAGGTTGGGCGGCCTATAAGTCTAAATAATAAAATAAATAATAAAATAATAAAATAAATAAATAAACAAATAAATAAATTAACAGAGGTAACGCATGGCCAAATAAAAATCATCACAGCAGCCCAGCGAACCATGGTCACGGGGGGAACCTCAAAGACCACCAGCCTGGCTTCAGTTTTGGAAGCCTAATGAGGTCAACCAGCCCAGCCCTGGCTCTGCCATCTTTCCTGGCCTTGGTTGGCCCTCTGCAGGACCAGGAGATGGCCTATGAAGGATGCGGACGGCGGGTGTTCGCCGAGCAGAAGGCTCCCTGCCCTCCCGCACAAGAGACGTTTCCAGGCATAGTCTACCTGAGCCTACACGCTCATTCCTCCCAGGACACTTTGGGACTGGTAGTCCAAAGATGGACACGGGGTGGAGAAACAGGCCCCCTCCCCTCTCAAGGGCCCCCCAAGAGCAGAGCGGAGGGACCGCTGGGGACCTTCACAGGTGCGCCAGGCCTACCTTGGCCAACTGGCCTCTGAGGTCACGGACTTCAGTCTCCAGGTTGCGCTTCTCCCCCAAGGCGGTGGTGAGCGCAGCCTCCTTGGAGTTGAGCAGGGCCTCCACATCCTTCAGGCGGGCCTGAGCGGTGAGCAGGTCTCCCTCCTTCTTGGCGTTCCTGGAGGGGAAAGATGCAGCGATGGGTCAGGAGGAAACAGCCTTCCCGGCTGCCACATCGGAAGACGAGATGGACGCTGGCAGCAGCCCACAAGATCCCCATGGGAACACAGCTCACGAACACCAGAACATTAACCAGACTGAAATCGAGGCCCGGAGATAAAGAGAACGACCCCCTGTACATATCCCGGCAACTCTGGCTCATCCATTTGTAAGTGGGAGCCACTGGAGTGTGGCTGTAAGGCAAGGAATTCCAGAAATCAAGAAATTCAGGCTTGAAGAAGCAGAAACTTTAAATTAGTTTGGATCAAACTCTTAAAGCAATCGATACCCCACCCAGAGAGGAGCTGCCTTTCATCTGTGGGACTGGCTACTTGGGCTCCCTCACCAGGAAGGGGAAGAAACCGATCAAAAGGAAATCCAGCCCTTTGCTCACTTGCTAACTACCCAACACATTTTGCTCAGAGAACGATGTGCAAGAGCGGTGCAGCGCTAATTAAGAAGTTGAAGGGAAATTAATTACCCATCACAAAAGGGTGAGCCGACTTAGAAAAAATATGCCACCCTCTTCTGAGAGACTCCTTCAAATCTGGGTACCACGATCTGGGGAAGGCCAGGATGTCAGGCTGGGAGGCCAAAGGAGAGGCGAAGGGCACAACCGGCGGCAGGAAGGCTGAGTCCCAGAGCGATGCTTTGTACCCCAATATCCCACCCTGCAGTTGGTGGTGATAATCGACTAAGGATTTGTGCCAATAGAAGAGAATATTTGTAGCACGGGGTTCCACTGGGAGGCCTCTGATGCTCTCTGAGCTTCTCGGTTACCTGCAGATGTTTCACTGAAGTTAAAGTCGGCACATCTTAAAAGTTGCCAAGGTTGAGGGACATCAGGGTCTACCCTGTCTGGCATTTTTCCGCTACGCTAACCATCAGGCGAAACCTTCAGTGTATTTATGGTGGCATTAAACAGGTTCAACGTTTTATCACATCAACTGTCTGGAGATGTGAAAAGTCAAGCGGGATAGAAGCACAGTGAACGCAACCCTCCAGACTGGGCTCTCCAACCTCCGCCACCCTAAAGCCTGTGGACTTCAGCTCCCAGGGTTCCTCAGCCAAGCTCCAGAATGGGAAACTCAGCCCCGGACCCCGGGTGAGGGGGCCGTGCGCTCGGTCCGGACACCCCGGAAAAACTGTGAAGCCAGACGGGCGTTTGTTGGGTGGGTGGGCTTGTGGAAAGGACACTGGCCACGTTTTACGGAGCACAACGGAGGGGGATGTCCACATCGTGGCGGGAACCAAAGGCCGCTCGCTCCTCCTGGGCTGAGGCCACCCAGCTGCCAGGCTTTGAGACGACCCTCTCGGAGGGAGGGGGCTCCAGTGAGCCCAGCAGGGGAGAGGGCGGGGCTCCTACATGGCCCCTCCCACTCTCTCCATGAAACCGAAGGCAGGATGCCAGCAGCAGAGCCAGAGCAGGGAAACAGGGCCTCCGTTTTTAAAAACTTTTGTTTGGCTTTAATTTAGGAAGGAGAGGGAATAAATATAGACAAGGGAAAGAAAAACCGGCATGTTTATTAGGGCTGGGGCCCAAGTTTCCACTACTGGGCTGCATTCCTTTTCTTCTTGGACGAGGCAAGACGCAACTAGAAGCTACAACGGCTTCAAAGCCCCCGTCTGCTCACTCGGTAGCTGAGAAGGGCTGGTGGAACCCAGGCAGTCCTCGACTTACAGCCATTCATTTAGTGACTGTTCTAAGCTGCACTGAAAAAAGGGAGTGACAACCATTTTTCCCCATCTAGGACCATTGCGGCATCCCCCCCAGTCATGTGATCAAAATTCCGCTGCTTGGCAACTGGCATGGACTTAGGACGGTTTCAGCGTCCCGGGGGTCCCCTGATCCCCTTTTGCGACCTTCTCACAAGCAAAGCCAACGGGGGAGCCAGATTCACTTAACCACCGTGTTAGTAATCTAAGAAACTGTAATGATTCGCTTAACAACGGTGACAAGAGAGGTCATCAAACAGGGCAAGACCATTGTTTCCCTTAGCCACAGGCCTTTTGAGCTCAGTCGTGGTCGTACGTTGAGGACTATCCCTGGGTGGCCATGTGCAAACGGTCTCTGCCTCTGTTGGTCCTCAGCGACCGCCCTGCAGACTTGAACAAGATTCTTTCTTCCCGCTTCGGCTCCACAGAGTTTGACCGAAGGGGCTCCTCCGCTGGGATCTGCAGCAGGAGGGCCGGGGCCATGCAGCTCCTGGGGTGATGCGTGAGCTGAACCGAGCCCAGGGAGCCCAGAGGGATGGGCCAAGGGACGTTCTCGGCAACACGGACGGTCCAGGAAGGAATAGGGACGGCATTCGGTCACTCGGAAAGGGGGAGCCAGCGGGACAATTTAATGCACGGATCTGTGGTTCTGGGAACCGATCGGTGGCTGAAAACAGCTCAGCTGAGGCTGGCAGGCGAGGACGGACGGCGCGCCAGTCTCCTTCCAAGAGGTGGACATGTTAAGGGTGAAGCTTAAGCAGGCAGGACATGCCAGGTTGTTGAAATGGACGTGAGTGCCCACGTGTTTCTGATTTTATATTGGTGTTAAGACGTAACTGAATGTGAAACTCAGTGTTACAAATTACACTCACCACAACCCATTACTAGAAAGACGAATCTGAAAGCAACACACACACACACAACACACGCACCCATTCCCTGTGGGCTGAGTTTTCTTCCGCTTCTCACAAGCAAGCGATTGCAAGGCACAGCTGCTGGCATGGGCACTGAAGGGCAAAAAGGGCATCCTTGAGGGTATCTATTTTTACTTTTTATGCTTCCAAATTTTTCATTAGTTTATCAAAATATAAAATAAAAATAAAAATAGTGAGAAAGTAAGGGGGGAAAAAGGGAAGAAGGAAAAGGGTAGGATAAAAGGGAAAAAAAGAAAGAAAAATATTGACTTCTGACTCTTTTTAACACAGCCGAGTAAGGTAACAACATGCAGCCTCAACTTTTCCCTTTTCCTTTTAGGGTATCCGGGCACTCATCCTGCCCACGCTGAGAATCTTGGGTTCTGGGTCGCAAAAGCAAAGTGGCGCTTCTAGTCCTCATGACCACTCCTCCTCCCCGAGAGCTTCTTTGCCAGAAACAGAGACAGGGACCGCTTGCCTTGAGATGCCAACAAAGCGGTTGCCAAGGAGACCGTTGGGCTGTTTCTCAAAAACAACCTCAGGGCAACGCATCCCAGCCACGGTTCCCCTCGGCCAGAATCGGGATTTCCCCCCTGCACCCGTCCCGCCCGAGGAAGTGGAGTCTCAAGAGTCGCTCCGTTTTATGTCACGAGGCTTTTCAAAGGAGGTGGGGAAAACCGCTGTCCGTTTTGGGTTTGGGAAACTTCCTTTCCTGCCGAGTTTGCAAAGCTGGCACAGAACCAGCAGGGCAGACAATCAGAAAGTCCTGTTCTCACAACACCAAAACTATTAAAGAAAAGAGCTACCAGAGCAGGGTTGGCGAACCTCTGGCACACGTGGAGCCATCCCTCCGGGCACATGTGAGAGTTTCAAGCCCACCCCTGCTCTATGGTGATCCATTTTACCACATTTTGAAGCACAGCTGAGCAGCACGAACAGCTGAGTTGCAGCTCTGGGGGTCACGTGTGTATGCGTGGAGTATGCGTGGGGGAACATGGTGGGTTCATGTGTGCATGTGCCATGGGTGGGGGAGCACCCCTGCGCATGCATGTGTGACTCTCCCACAACCCCCCGTGCATGTGCGCACGGGCCCCCAGACCTGCAACACAGCTGTTCATGCTGCTCAGCTGTGCTTCAAAACATGGTACAACGTATGGGGGGGGGATGTGCATGCGTGCACAGAGGGGGTGCAGGGACAGGCAGCCACATGTGTGCGCATGCACACTTTCAGCATGCAGCCTCAAAAAGGATCGCCACCACTGTACCAGAGGGCTGCTTTGGGAATATCAGAGTCAAAAGGGACCTTGGAGACCTTCTAGTCCAACTCACTGCACAACCTATACCGTTCCAGACAAATGGCTGTCCAATCAATTCTTGAAAACCTCCAGTGATGGAGCCCCGACAACTCCTGTTCCACCGGTTGATTGTTCTGTCAGGAAATGTCTCCTTAATTCCAGGTTGTTTCTCTCCTTGGTGTACCTTTCCATCCGTTGCTTCTTGCGTCTTGTCCTGCCCTCTGGTGGGGACTAGGCTGACCCCCCTCGTCTTTGGGGCAGCCCCTCAAATACTGGAGTACGGCTACCATGTCACCCCTAGTCCTTCTCTTCACTAGACAAGCCAGGTACAGTTATTATATGTTTTAGCCTCCAGCCCCTTAATCATCTTGGCTGTTCTTCTCTGCACACTTTCTAAGGTCTCAGCATCTTTTTTGTGTCGTGGTGACCAAACCTGGACAGGCAGCAGAAACCCTGCTGGGCTCTCTGGAAGAGAAAGGGAGCCCGTCATCCTCTGACTCATCTGCTCCACTCCTAAAAGCCAGGAAGGAACATGGGGAAAACATGCCCAATGCCACCCCTCCCTTGCAAGTCGGAGCAAAACGCCAGGCTTCCGTTTCCAGGGAGAGTTTTTCCTCATTGCCAGAACAGAGTTTTGTGGGCACTGAGGGCCCCACCCGGATCCTCCCACAGAAACACAGAGACCGTCCAAGAGTGTGCTGGAAAGAATCATTGAGGTGGCACATGGGGGTGCACGCACAATCCAACGGCCCTGTCTAACTGCAGAGTTGCAAAATGCAAGCTGGTCTTTTTACACACACACACAAGGCATAAAGTAAGCCTGAATAAACTTAGTAACAGGTTACAAACGGTTCAACTTCAGGCATTAGCTTCTAGCCCATAAGTGAGTATGCGCCTCGGTGAGCCACCTCCAGTGTTGCTTTTTAACAAAGCCTGTGAAATAGATGGAAGTGGAACAATTATGCCTTTGCTGAACGTTAATAGCACCACCTGGTCTCCATTAACCTCGTTGGGGCCACGAGTGGCCTGGCTGTTTGAGCAGCCTCCCGCCACCTTTTCTGCTCCCAACTTTATCATCCCCTTCAAAACACAACTTTGCTACGATTGGCTTGTTTACCCTTTCAGGTTACAGGTAATCCCCAATTTACAGAATAACTATTGACAGTGTTGGAGGTGACCTTAGAGATCTTGTACCATTCTGGTCAAATGGCTGTCCACTCTCTTCATAAAAACCTCCAGTGACGGAGCGCCCACAGCTTCTGGAGGCAAGTAGTTCCACTGGTTAATTGTCCTGTCAGGAAGTTTCTCCTTAGTTCTAAGTTGCTTCTCCCTTTAATGACCTTCCTTCCCCCCGTTACTTCCTGCTCTGCCCTCAGGGGCTTTGGAAAATAAGTCCCTTCTTCTCAATGACAGTCCTCAAATATTGGAGGAGTGCTATCATGTCACCCTTAGTCCTTCTCTTAGAATAGAATGAGCTGGAAGGGACCTTGGAGGTCTTCTAGTCCAGCCCCCTGCTCAAGCAGGAGAGTCTATGCCATGTCAGTCAAATGGCTGCCCAGTCTCTTCTTAAAAACCTCCAGGGATGATGGGAGCGCCCACGATTTCTGGTGACAAGCTGTTCCACTGGTTAATTGCAACCATTCATCATATGTTACCACAACAGGGAATGCATTGTTAAGCAGTGCAATTGTTAAGGGAGACATTAGGTGATTGCACACGGTGTTATGACCTTTTTTGCAAAGGTCATTAATAATAATAATAATTAATTAGATTTGTACCCCGCCTCTCTTCACCCAAAAGGGGAACTCGAGGCGCCAAAACAATACATTTTAAAAACAATTCCTATACAGTAAAAATTCCAAAAAACTCATTCACTCACTCAATCAAAACGCTAAAGGGAATGGGAGAACAGATGATCAGGTCCAAGCTTGATGGCAAAGCCAGGTCTTCACGGCCTTGCAGAAAACAGGCAGACTAGAGATTAAGCAAATCACCCACAGCCACTAAGCAAGCATCACCTGACTATGACTCGTGACCTTCCCCACGGACTGTCAGAAGCTGGCTGGGAGGGTCGCAAATGGCAAGCAGGGGACTGCGGGACACGGCAACCATCGTAAGTGCGAGCCAATTGCCAAGCGCCTAGATCGCAATCACAGGACCGCAGGATGCTGCAAGGTTGTGAGTGCAAAGACAGGTTGAGCACCCCTTTCTTCAGCACTGCCATAACTTTGCTAAAATTGCTAAATAGATGGTCGTATGTCAAGGACTGCCAACACAGGCCCCGCACCTTCCCAGCAGCAGCATCAAAACTCTCTGTGCATGAATGCATTTTTATGTCTGTGACTAAGTTTCCAGCTGACCAGATGCAGGAAACAAGATATTCAATATTGCATTAAGGAGGAACAGAAATGAAAGCGTGAGCCGTCCAGCCTGACCTTCCCTCCACATCCCCATCTCCTGATCTGCTCAAAGCCCAGGCAGAGAGGCAGCTCTGGACAGAATAATAAATGAGTGAACAAGGGTGATGTTTTTGACTCATCTCGGTTCTCCTTGTCTAGTTTTAAGACCAGCGTGAGAATTAGATTCCCCTTTCAGGTCATATTTAGGCAAAAATATTCAAAATTCAAAAGGTGCCACCTATTTCTTTAAGGGTGGATACAAGGAAATAGTTTACTGCCTTTTTCTCAGTTTGATCTGCTCCAGGTATGGAATAAAAAAACAAAACTGCAGAAAAACTGATCAGTGGAACAGCTGGTGGGTGCTCCATCCCTGGGAGGTTTCCAAGAAAAGGTTGGGCGGCAGCTATTTGTCAGAATGGTGTAAGCAGGGGGTTGGACTAGAAGATCTCCAAGTTCCCTTCCTGCCCTCGGATTCTATGCAATAGGTCATAATTGTTATCATCACTCCTTGGAGTGGCACTTTGGGCGAGTGAAACAGGGCTGAGGGCAATTTGACAGGCATGCGAGAACATCCCCCCTTTTTGCACTGGGGGCTCCTGGGGTGGCTCCTAGGAAGAAAAACCTTCGCCCCTGTGGGTGGGTGAAGATGCCCCCCACACCCCGCTAGGAGGAGATCCTGAAGCTGCTCACCTGGGAAAAGCACCTGGCAGGCAGCTCACATCTGGCTTTCCTCTGGGCTGGGGGGAAGGCCTGGCATCCTCCCAGGGGCTCTGCCTCCACCCATCCGCCGACCCCCAAGAGAGTTCAGGAAGCCGAACAAAGTCCCACAACTTCTCTTGGGAAGCTGCAGGGCCACCAGTGTAGGGCACAAAAGGGTGGTGGCATGGCGGGGAGGGGAGGCAGCCGCTGCTCCAGCTGACGGGAAGCGCTGGAGGCTGAAGCAGCCAAGAGAAGGCAGCAAGCTCAGGGGAGGGAGAGTCTCTGCTGGAAGTGGGGTGGGGCTGAGCAGCAGACCCAGCCCTGCACAGAGCAGGGGACTGGGGCTCAAACCTCAGTGCTCAGAGGCAAAGCCTCCTGCCTCTCCAGCCCACTGGGCCAGGGCCACTTCAGGTGGCTGGAGTGGGATCCAGCAGAGGACTTTTTGGGGGGTAAAACACTTAATTTTAATGTTTAATGCCCAGTGTTCTAATGTTTTTAACTTTCACATGGTTTGGATGATGACAGTGTCATCCGTTCAGCTGAGTCGGGGCGATTCTCTGGGCCAGGACAGCCCCCCCTTCCGATCTTGCGCTGCTGCTCCTGCAGTCCTTCTCTGCTCTGGCCGGTGTCAGCTTTGAGGGGGTCCAGCCACCGTGGTCTTCAGAGGCCTGGTTTCCTTTGACCGCTAACCATAGTCATAATTTCTCCAGTGAATTCCCCCACATGACGTGGCTAAAACAAGTGAGAAGCAGCTTTGTGATTTTCATTGCTTTATACTGCTATGGTATTTATGACATTGCAGGCCACCCAGAGTGGCTTGATAGGGAGATGGGCAGCATGTAAAGTTAATAAAACATAATTTCCCTATAATCTCGGGGAGCAAGCAGCTCCCTCGTTCCCAAATTGAGTCTTTTCACTCCTGTCCTCTCAGGGATTTGGAGTGCAGCGCAGACGGACAAAACACCTTTTAAAACACGGCTTCAGCCACTCACAACAATACAGGAAAGTGGAGGAAGACAAGGTGCTACTGTGACTAATGCATCAACCCCCAAAGTCACGATCCTTTCCCCAATTCCAGCTTCTCCAGGCCCGGGGCTTCCGAGGTCATCTTCCTCCTAAACTATTTGATCCTCGCTAAGGCACCAGCATCCTTTCTCCACATATCAAGGCTTGGGGTGGCCTGAGCCGTGCTGGCGCAGTGGTTCGAGTACAGTACTGCAGGCAACTCCTGCTGACTGCCAGTTGTCTGCAACTTGGCAGTTCGAATCTCACCAAGCTCAAGGTTGGCTCAGTCTTCCATCCTTTCTAAGGTCGGTGAAATGAGGACCCAGATTGTTGGGGACAAGAGGCTGACTCTGTAACTGCTTGGGGAGTGTTGTAAAGCTCCGATAAGCAGTATATAAAATTTGAGTGGTATTGCTATCCATGTTGTAAGCCGCCCAGAGTCCTTCGGGAGTTGGGCAGCCTAAAAATGTAATAAAATAATAAATAATTCTACAGTAAGTTCCAGTTCTCTTCCAGTCAACTGGCCCAGACTGCAGAATGCCACATAGGTCCCAGTGCACACAAACATACAGCTGCTGTTAGTAAAAGGGCTAAAAGAATTCCAAAACCCATATTTTGAATTGTGTCTCCATGTCTCCCTCTCTCCTTCCCTCTCCCTTTCTCCTAGATCACAGCATACTGAGCATTGGCCTGAAGGTGTTCCATTTAATAATTCAATATTTGAAATTATCAGAAGCATCATTCAGACCTCTGGCAGTTAAACTAAAAACCCCAAATTATTTATTTTAGTATTTTGGGTTTCTTCACATGCCTTTATTTTCCAGGCCATTGGCTTCAGTGGGCCCCATACTCAGTCGACCATAAATATGCTGACAAAGGAAGTACTAATATACTGTATCGGGTTCAAATGAATATCCTCTTCCTGGGCCTTGAAATGATCGTGCTTGATTCAATAAGCTCACCACTTAGTGAAGTCCCCAACTGGCAAATATATCAACTAAACATGGCTCTCAAGAAAGCCATTTAGCCTTGACAAGTGCTAGAACAAACTTCGTCAGCCACAGAAAATATCTGGACAGATATGCATACTAATTTCTTATTGACTAATACAACCAGGAAATGGATTATAGAGGAGAAAATCTGTGTTTTCGGATATTTAGGTCAGAAGGGCTTATCTGTTGCTTTCAAGGTATCTTGCCAGCCTAATAGAGATTAAGAAATTAATAGGCTACTGTGACGCTGACTTGTGGTCTTGTATGTTCCAGCAGCTTAAGTTGTCTAAGCCCCTGAAAATACAAGGCACATATTGACTGGTCTTACTGATATTCCTTCCTAAATGTCAAGACAAGAAGTACTTATCCCTTCAGATGAGCTGTGGAAAGCAGATGAAGAATATGGTGTGGTTCTTCCGCTCAGTTCATTCCTACCTTCCCAAAGGGAGAGTTCGTGTTTCTTAAAAGCAGCAGCTGGCTTTAAAAAAAAAAGTAGCACAGAAGACAAATGCATTATTTCAGAAAACTATTCCTGAAACTCCAGAATCCCAAACAAAACCGGTGAGAATAATTTCATACCAAAAGAAAGATGCCACACACATACACCCCCAAAAAAATCAGTTACAATGAATAAATAATTCTTCACACTTGTGCTTAAGCTACGGAACCTTCTTTTAAAATGGTTATGGAGAGTCTCAGTCATCCAAATCCTGGTTGTCCCAAAAGAACTTTTTTCAAGAGGCACCTTTGCTTAAAGCAACGGGTGGAAACTAATCAAGGAGACAAGCAATTTAGGACTAAGGAGAAATTACCTGACAGCGAGAACAATTAATCAGTGGAACAACTTGCCACCAGAAGCTGTGGGTGCTCCAATACTGCTCAATTGCAGGGTGGGGGGAGAAAATTCAGCAAAATTGAGGATTTTCTGGGAAGGTGGTAAAACATGGTCATAGTTAATAAATTGATAAAAAATCAACTTGTTTTAAACTTTTTTTAGGAAAAGTTTTCAGATTTTAATGAAATATTGATTGATTGATTTACTTCTTTACTTACTTACATTGAACCATTATTGCAAGTTATACAAGAGAAGTATAAATTGAAATAAAACCAGAGTGGGATTCTACCAGTTTGGCCCTGTTCAGGCGAACCATTTGTTCCGTTAGGTACCGGTTCAGCGAACCAGTAATTCGGGCGATGAGTTGGGCCTGCCCACCTGCCCCTGTGCTATTGTCTGCCTTTTTACCCTTTTCTGAAGCCGAGCTGATCGGTGCGGCAGCATGGATTGCTGCCCGTCAGCTGTTGCGACTCACCGGAGCTTCAGGAAAAGATCCGTTTCGCCTCTAATTGTGAATGTAATGTGCGCACGCTCATCAAACCGGTTCTTAGACCGGTTGAAGCACACCACTGCCACTTACCTAGGATGAAGGCTGTCGCTTGTGAAAATAAATTACGATTAGTTCTAGATTTACAAAAGTTAATTTCCTGATCATACTGAAAAAGAAGGACTTACGGCCGTTTTTCACACTTGTAACCATTTTAGCCTCCCCTGGGTCACGTGATCCAAATTCAGATGCTTTGCACACAAGTTCATATTTATGACGGTCGCTGTGTCCCAGAGTCACGTGATGAGCTTTTGCAACCTTCTGACAAGCAAAGTCAATGGGGGAAGCCAGATCCACTTCACAACAGTGTTACTAACTGAACATCTGTGGTGATTCACTTAACAATTGTGGCAAAAAAGGTTGTCAAATGGGGCACTTAACAATTGTTTCACTTAGCAACCTAAGTTTTGGCCTCGATCGTGGATGTAAGTAAGTTGAGAAATACCTGTACAGTGGAGAAAATTTTATAAGACCAGAGACATGGGTGGTTTTTTTTTCCTTTAATGCTTTTATGTCCATAAAAAGCAACACTTCTGTTAATATATGCACAAATTATTTTACACCCTCTTTGAAGGCTGGTTCTAAAAGGTCTGCAAGGAATAAATCCTTTGTTCATTTCCCTCTTGGATCTTTACAAAAAGTAGCCAGGCTAATCTCAAAGAAAGACTAGAACACTTCACCGAAAAGGAGAAAATTGATAAGGTGAAGGAATTACAAATGGGGAAAAAAAACTCTCTCCCTTGCATATCACAGCACTTAGTGAACATTTTCCCTGCCATAGTATTATGTAAATATTCCAACTTTCCTAATAAAGATTTCAAAAAGCCTAGTTTTAAGGTATTTATTATATTTCCTTTTGTACTGATATCTCAGTGAGCATAAAGTCTTGTTGAAAGGAATAGGAGGCTTAGCAGATCAGATAGCAAACACAGAAACATTATGTCCTCAGTTTTAATGGACTAATGGGGGAAAGAGTGTTTTTGACAGATAAACACCCATTAATATGGGGCTTACCCTACCCAAAGAACAACAACTCCAATCCGTACAGCAAGTTGGACCACATTGCCTCCTCTCTCTCGTCCTCGCCATCAGTATATCCCATCTTTGCCTCTGAAGAACAGGTCTGTTTGGTCACAGGGCTACTCTGCTTTACAAAAGCAGTGAAAATGTGGCTTATCAAACCAGTCTGAAGTGCTTTAGTGATTCTGTTGAGTGTCAAGCAATGAGATTCGATTAATACTGCCTTATAGATAGTTCTAACATTATTTTCTTTTCCGCATTTGACTCTTTGTCTTTAACTGACTTGCCAATTATAAGCCACCTTTGATTTGTTGGCCCTATACACTTAATATATCATCCTCATCATGCCACCAACCTGCTTTGCCCTCAATCGTCCCAACTCTTTCCCTCCCTCTCTCTCTGTCCTTAGCTACTGCCATTGCCTCAGAGAGAGATACTACCCGGCTTTATTTTTCCTTTCCTTTCCTTTCCTTTCCTTTCCTTTCCTTTCCTTTCCTTTCCTTTCCTTTCCTTTCCTTTCCTTTCC